>QNQO01002446.1:0-126513 GCA_003290165.1 Berberis thunbergii
GTGTATGCTGGTTGCTTATGCAGTCTTGGGTACACTCTGTTTTGGCCTTCAAGTTCCTTGGTTGGTCTTAGTTTTTGTTATTTCTTTTCGGACAAATGCTTTAAAGATTGTTTTAATTTTTCGCTAAATGCGGGTAACGTCAAAATGTACCCTCGCAACGTTTGTAAGATTTTTTGTTAAATAATAAAGGTCTGACATTTCATAGTTGCCCCTCTCCACTGGAGGTTAATTTAAATAAATAAATTAAAGAAAAAAAAAAAAAAAAAAGGTATTTCAACAATTGGTTAAATCGGGTGTCAATTATTCAAATAAATCATAGACTGATTAAGCCTCACTTAAGCATCATGCCTCATGATAGGGCCCCACCTCAATTTCCAATTACGATTTTAAACCTTGTGTATAAGCATTGATTTGAGATTTTGATTTCAGCGTGTACTAGTACAAATTTTGTTGAAATATCTGAGGATAGAGTAAACTTTGAGACAAACCCTTCTTTACTTCTATTGGTTTGTACTTCACATTGTAAATGTCCAAATTAATGAAAGCTATATGAAGAAGTTGTGACAATATATCAGTACAATACAATAAAAATCTCGACTCTGACAATGAGTAGCAATAAATATATTCGCTCAAACCTATTTCATGCATTGATGAAAATTTATCAAATCCGGTATGAAGAGCATATTGCGAGGAGTGTCGATTTCATCGAATAGGTAACCAGACCAAACAATTGACCTCACTCGCCTCTATTGTAAGCCATGCATGTTCAGTTCTATTACATTTCTTGCCTCTTTTGTCTTTATGTATTGTAGAATTTTATTATTTCTTATCTTTTGAAAAGTGAACTGAAGTTTTTAGAATCTCCGAATCTTATATTAATAAAAAAAAAAATGTATCGTAAAATTTACACAAGTTATCCTCACATTTGATATTGCATATGAGCGATTCTATGTGTTGAGGGAAAGGGCGAGGAAACCAGCGAGGTAAATGAGGTGGCGGGGGGTGAACCGTTCACCCCCCTTGAGATGCGCACGCGAAACACATCTCGAGGGGGGTGAACGGTTCACCCCCCGCCACCTCGTTTACCTCGCTGGTTTCCTCGCTCTTTCCCTCGACATTTAGAATTTCGCATTGCATATACAAACTGCACCATTTGATTACTGCTTTTTAGTGTTAAAATAGATAACCAGAGAGATTGAAAGAGATTACTCCATGCCAATTGTTGTTGTGTGAAGTTCATCACTATATGAGTTTGTTATCTACTTCTTTGAAGATGACTAAATTGCTAACCATTAATTAAGATTATTTAACAAGGTTTTTAGTCAAGGGGCGTGGGGGAGGATTGAGGGGCGTTTATGTGCACTATTCACAAGACTCTTTCATGTGCATCAATTCCAGCCGTTAAATTCAATCTAACGGTCTCCTCTCTCTCTACATTAAATTACAAATTAAATCACACACACTCTCTTCTCTTCACACATTAAATTACAAATTAAAACACACATCATTTGTCTCTCTCCCCACTAAATTATTACAAATTAAAACACACATCATATGTCTCTCTCTCCCCACTAAATTATTGCAAATTAAACCACATTTTTCACTTATTTTTTACCAAAATCTACACAATTCAATACACATCTCGAGAAAAATCAAATGATCTAAATTTAATAGAACACACATCTCTAAGCAAATCTAACGGTCTAAATTTAATGTACCACTAATCTTGAGAAAATATAATAGGCCAAATTTAATGGAACACACATATTAAGGTAAATCTAACGGCTCAAATTTAATAGTACAAACATCTCGATCCAAATTTAATAGTACAAACATCTCAGTCCAAATTTAATAGTACATACATGTCAAATTTAATTATGCACTCATCTCGAGAAAATCTAACAGTTCTGCACACATCTCTAGGTAAATCTAACCGTTAGATTTTGGTGAAAGATCAAATTGTTGCAAGATTTGTGAATTATTAAATTTGGACCGTTTGACTTTTCTCGAGATGAGTGTACTATTAAATTTGGACCGTTAGATTTACCTAGAGGTGTGTGTTATATTAAATTTGAATCCTTTATTTTTCCTTGAAATGAGTGTTGAACCATCTATTTTTTCTCAAGATGCGTGCAGAATCGTTAGATTTCTCAAGGTACGTGCTAAATCATATATTTTTCTCGTAATGAGTGCATAATTAAATTTGACATGTATGTACTATTAAATTTGGATCGAGATGTTTGTACTATTAAATTTGAGCCGTTAGATTTACCTTGATACGTGTGTTCCATTAAATTTTGTCCATTATAATTTTCTCGAGATTAGTGTAATATTAAATTTGGACCATTTGATTTTTCTCGAAATGTGTATTGAATTGTGTAGATTTTAGTGAAAATGTGTTTTAATTTATAATAATTTAGTGGAGAGAGAGATAAGTGATGTGTGTTTTAATTTGTAATTTAACGTGTGGAGAGAGAGAGAGTGATTTAATTTGTAATTTAATGAAGAGAGAGTAATTTAATGGAGAGGAGAAACCAATCTAACGGCTAGAATTGATGCACATGAGGGGGTCCTGTACATAGTCGCACATGAGCCCCCCTCAATCCCGTGGGGGAGGAATTTCTTCCGGAGAAGGGAATTTTAGGCAAGGGCCGTGGGGGAGATATTTTTTCCGGAGGGAGGACACTCGAAGAAATTTCCATTTTTTCTTGATTATTTATATATTTAATCAAGCTTTTGGAAGTTGAATATGAGCAATGTAGCACTAGTATTTTGGCTTTTGGATAACCTAGGTTCTTAGAATGCGATCAAATGACCTCTTGACTTGAATAATGCAATCGTTTGGGGTCGACAAATTGTGTTGTGCTTTGGTAACTAATAGTTTGTTGACAATGTCCGGTATAACATAATCTCCTAATGAACTAGATGATATCCACAAAACATCATCCCATTTTCATTAGTTTAGAAAGATTTCCCCATTCCCCTGTCATTATTTATATGATTTTTGAGAAAACAAGAATTTCAATCTGAAACTCAGCCTCAGCAGAATCCATACCCAGAAATAGTTACGCGTCTTCATTAGTAATGAGCAACTGAATGCCATTATGTGTTCCACAGATAACATACACCCGACGAAACTAGTAAAAAATAAAACAAATTAAAAGAGAGTCAACTGATGAAAAGAAATTGATGATAAACCAGCAATGTTAGAAATATTGAAAGACTGAAAGATTGCTCTGCTAATAAGTTTCTTCATTAATCCAAACTTCTGATTGTACATGATTGCATCACTAAACATATCTAAACCAGGAATACAATTGATTAAGAAGAAGAGGAAGAATAAAGAAACTAAATAGACACAAATTACTAGAGAAACTAGTCTGCCTTTGGTAACACTAGGAAAAGAATGCATGTAGGATGATTTCGTCGACTACAAGGAGAGTACTTGAGCTTTTGCTTGTGATTGTGGTTGTGGTTGTGGTTGTGGTTGTGGTTGTGGGTGACTCTATCGCCATCTTCTAGTTGTGATGCTTTGTCTCCTACATATCCATCTCCATCTCCATCGTCGAAGTTTAAAGCATAACTTGAAGGATCATACTGAAACTCTATCCTCCTATTGCTTCTCTTATTGAGAGACTTGTTAATAGAAGCTCTCACTCTCCAAAACAGGCTCTTGCAATGTTTCTTGCTCACATCTTCCATCCATTCAATTTTCTCCACCCAACCCATACTCTTTAGTTCAAAACACCCAAAGAAAAATTTGTACACCAAACAAGACCTTCTTGGGCAGTCTTATAGCCAAGTGTCCAAGAAGAATATCTGATAATGCTAATGGAAAGAAAACAATATTGACAGGCAGAGTTTGCAGTACAAAGTGAGTGACTACTATACAGAAATACAGAAGGATAGATAGGGAGAGAAGCTGCAGTGGGGAAAGAGTGTGAGGAAATGGATGGTTCATTTGCTAGTGGCTTTGGTTTGGTATATTTATGGTTTTGGCTAAGACCACATATTCCACACGTTTGTAACACTCCCTAGACTTGGTTCTACTTCTATCCCTATAATCCTACTTGCCACTTCTGAAAATAACTTGTCGACACTCAATTTTTAGTGAGAGTAATCCATCTTATATGTAGGATATAAAATCTGTTCGGATCTCAAATCTACGTTTAGTTCTAATTGAATTGGATTTTTTTGTGTAAAATTTGACAAAATGAAAAACCTTGCCAGATCGAGCATTTTATGCCCTACTTTATTATATGGTTACTACATCTGTTACTCTGAAAACAAGTTTTTTATCAAAAAATTTCTTTTCTGATAAAATAAATTATCTACAGTAACAATTTGGATGCGAGGGATATTGTTGTTGTTAATAATAGTTTGGCCTTTTCTTACTGCAGCATCAAATTACCATATGACACCCTAATAAGCAGTAGTTGTTTCATGAACAGCATAAACTTTCTAGTAAGTTGGTTTATTGACCATCATTAATTTCTTGATTTAGTTTTGTCAAACACGAAATCATTTTAAAACAAAGCTTACCCTATATGAAATTACTTGTGTCATGAACTTTTAGTTAGAGCATAAACAAACGCTTATCATCCCTGCTTATTAAGACATAGATTCCCCGCTGTTTACGTAGAGGTTCTCCTTTAATGAAAGGTTAGATGCCTAACTCCGAATTATTAGTCCCAATCCCAGAAATTCCTCTTCAAATGTTATTCAATTACAAAGAATCATTGTCTTCACAAAAACTCCAATAGAATTTAAACCTGATTGACAACGTAACATTTTTTCATGATCAATCAAATCAGAATTGCCAGTTTAGTGTTGTTCCAAAATCACAACTATTTGTCTCCATTTCTACCCTGTCATCATCTTCAAAGCCTTTTTGCCTCCTAAAATTTTACATTAAATTCCATTGTCTTACACCATGACTCCATGGTCCAAACTCTACTTGTAGCTTTCTAACACCTTGTTTTGCAAAATGTAGAGTCGGGTGAGTGCCATGATGCATGACTTGTCATTCTTTCTGCCCTGGCAATTCTTGTCATGCACTTTGGCTTTACTCTCTACATATTGTAGGATTCTATATACTTTTCATGACACTAGAATGCCCATTTGATGCATGGATTCTACTGTTTGGAATTTCTTCATGCTGAGGAACCTCTTTTTAACAGAAACCCATGATCAGTTTACCGATGTTTGAGCAGTTGGCAGACTTGTGATTCAGTAATTGGGTGGACACTTAATTTGTAATTTGATATGGACAACTCAATGCACTGATGTCGAGCAATGCCATATCAAACTGCAAGTAGGACGTTAAGGACTCAAAATCTCTATATCAAACATACTTATTACATTAATACACATGATTTTCTTCAAACTGAGTTTTGAATGTTTGCATTCTATGAACATTTTGAATTACTTGACTGATAGAACTAATATCTTATCAAGGACCTTGAAAGACTTGGAAACTGAAATGGCTATCGTCTCCAAGTTAGTGTTTTTGACTGGCTGGCAATGTGTTTCACTTCGGTTTAGCCCAAGCTGTCTTCAAAGGTGTGTCCAATAACACATTAATTGTATCTACAAATTCAAGTTCATAGAGTTACTTATTTTTCCTCCAACGATCTTGTGGATGCAAATACTCTCAATCTTGATTAAAGGGATGAAGAGCTAGATTATATGGATTAATGAGATAAATGAATTGGACCTTCCTTCATTATGTTAGGAATCTCTTTGCATGATTTGGGTTTAAGTTTTTCAAACAACCAATGCAAATGCATTCAAATATGAAAATGTGATCAATCATGAACACTATCAAAACCCAAAAGCTGAAAAAATAATTCACACACCTTATCCTTGATTCCTTTTTTCATCACTCATGTTCAATCAAATCAAGCCTTATCACTTTTTTTGTTTTGATTCCAAGTTCCAAGCACTATTTGTCCCTCACTTCTCTTTTCCAATTCTCCTTTTGTTATCATCTTCAAAGCCATTTTGATCCTCCCTGCCATCCAAACCACTTTTGTCACATTCAATGGCTCTTTTCCCACAAGCTTTGTCTTGCTATGTGTGGGTAAAATAGCAGATTAGCTCCACAGTCCACTACTGATGACTTGTCATTCTTGATGGTCTTGCATGAATGCATTTCTTTGGCTTCCTCTAGTACTTACTAGTCAGACAGTCTATCCTTGATGGAACGGATTCTACTATGTTGTTAGAAATTTTCTTGATCTATCAACCTTATAAGAGCTGTTGACAGACCTGTATGTGTGTTTCAATTATTGGTGCAGCTCATATTCTGATTTCGAAGTGGACAACTCAATGCACTACTGATTTTGAGCCATGGTAAACTTATCTTGAATTGTTGATCAATATTTTGAAAGGTGAAATCAAATAAATAGGCTATATATATCTTCACGTCTTGGGTTTCCTTTGTATGTTAGGCTTAGATGTTCATGTAAACTTGAACCTTTACCTATAACATCTACTTCAAGCTATTTGGATAAATAGTTGAAGCAAAAATTCCATTATTAAGATTAGAAATCAAAATTTCAAAACATTAGGGAGTGCCAGAAGCTTGCTCAAGACAAAAAATTGAGATGCACCAGCCGGGAATCGAACCCGGGTCTGTACCGTGGCAGGGTGCTATTCTACCACTAGACCACTGGTGCTTGTTTGACACTAGGATTTACTTACTTATAGACATAAAAATAATACCTTGTACTCCTACTTTTCTAGCGCTTCAGAAAAACAAAAAATTTAAGTGCTGAGGGAAATGGCGAGGAAAACAGTGCGAGAGAGGAGCCGTCCATCCCCTTCGGGATGCTTGTGGTGACTTTTCTTGCACGCAGTCTGGGGGTGATGGACGACCCTTCCCCCCTCACTATTTTTCTCAACAGTTAGACGGGTTCAAAAAAAAAAAAAATCTGAATTTATGATATTTAGAGCCAATAACACCAGCAGGTTATGATTAATACGCTAATAATTATTGGCAATTGATAGATCACCACGCAGTCTTGGTAGTCATTCTACATGGCGAGGAAACGAGCGAGGGGAGGGAGGGGAGGGAGTGGGGACTGTTATTTTTCTTGGAATGCATGTTATCGTTTTTGTGTGCATATTTTGAAAGAGATGAACGATCCCTATCCCACCACCTCCCTCCCCTCGCTCGTTTCCTCGCCATCTAGAATTTCTCGTCTACTTTTATAACACGAATTGTACGGATGCGAGTAATTCTAGCTGGCCTGGGAGGTGCGCCTGGGTGGCTGCCTGGACACCCCCTGGCACGCGTTCGGGAGCCTCCCAGGCACAAGCAAGATTTGGCGGGATTTGCAGAGCCAAAATTTTCGCCAAAATTTCATCACAAAAATTGGGGGAAACTCAACGCATAGAAGAATCGAAACTCAACGCATCATTTCATCACAAAAAATTGGGGGAAATTTTGGGCGAATCGAAACTGTCGAAACTCGAGTGAAACCGAAATCTTGGGCGAATCGAGACTCAAGAGAGTAGAAGAAGAAAGAAGAAGAAGAGGAAGAACAAATAGAAGAAATTGTTGAAGCAACTGGAATCAAACGGAGGAAACCCGCGAAAGGTAAGTCCGAAACTTGAAATTTCTTGATTTCTTCTTGATTTCTTCTAGATCTAGGGTTTGTAGATCTAGGGTTCCTGACGGTTTTTTTTTTTTTTTTCTTTTTTTGTATGTGAGAACAAATAGAAGAGAAGAACTTGTTGAAGCAACTGGAATCAGCGACCCAAACGGAGGAAACCCGCGAAAGGTAACTCCCAAACTTGAAATGTCTTGATTTCTTCTTGATTTCTTCTAGATCTAGGGTTGTAGATCTAGGGTTCCTGACGGTTTTTTTTTTTTTTTTTTTTTTGTATGTGAGTTATATGACCAGTAGTTTTTTCTGCAAACACCATGTATCTGTGACTTCTACAAAATTTGAAATTTATTTTGAAGAACTTCTGTGTGTTTTATTCCAAATATTTATTTGATACTGCTTTGAATCCATAACTACTGAGAGATCACATTCAACTTACGAAGGTTTAGGGAAAACAATTTCATGGCACTTCAATAGTCCTAACTGTCTAATGGGAATAGTTTATAAATTTTGAGTGAGGGATTAAAATTATTGGTAGATGTGATCATTTTTATTGCAATTTCCAATTTGTTAGGAAAGCATTTATTGTGATCAGCGTTTGAAGCTTGATTTCGTATTGTTTAACCAATTTGTTAGAAAATTATTGGGAGTCGTTCACCTCATTCGGGATGTGCGCGTAAAAAGTCGACGCACACATCTCGAGTGAGGTGAACGGCTCCCACCCCGCCACCTCACTTCCCTCGCTCATTTCCTTGACACTCAGAATTTTGCATACTCTAAATGGTTCTAGTTCCATTTATTCTTAAGCCCTGTTTGTTGTGATTGCAAAGCAAGTAAGTCATTAGGAAGCATTACTAATTAAATTCACATTGACAATACAAAAACTCGTTTTGGGGAGAAACGTACAAGTCTATAAAAATTTGTTAAAAACAATATATTGCACCAAAAAAGTCTAACTGTTTTCCATTAAAATCTCACCATGATCCTCATTAGTCATCCTGGGGATTCCCTTTATAATTCCAACTTCTCTACTACTATGTGGTGGATCTCTTCAAGATAAGTTTAAAAATCCCCAAACCAAGTGTTATTGTGTTCACTAACTATTCATGCTCACAAAGGAGAAATGTATGCATTTCAAACTACTCGATCTTCAAACATTGTTTTTTTGTGCCCACATGCGTATCTATCGGGGCATTTATTTTTTTAAATGCAGGAATGGCATTCAGAGCGTATGTTGTCTATCGAGGTCATCGCCCTGGAGTATACCTAAACTGGCCCGCATGTTCATCAGCGGTATCAGGGTATAGTCGTGCTTCTTACAAAGGGTTTATGTCAGTTGAAGAAGCTGAGGAATCATACGAGTTGTGGGTTCGCTCAGAATCGGTGAGGAGAGATTCGGAGGAATCCAACAACAATGAAAATGTCAGAGTTAACAATGTAGTTTATGATGATCAAGTTGGTACATCGAATGATCAAAGAAATGTCACTGAAGGGAACAATGATCCTTGGGCTTACACGAGGGACTTAATCAATACTTTGATAGTTGTACTTATTATGTTAGGTTTCATATTTATTATTAAGCTCTTGAACGAATGATGGAATTATATGTAATGTAATATGTACATACATATGTATTATGTGAATATATTTCATAATCCAATGAAATTTGTGTTTCATATTGTTTTTTTTTTTTCTTCCGTATGGTATGCTTTTGTAACTGAAAATACATACTACATGGAAGACGAAGAACTTGGGTCAGAAGGTGAGCAGGAAAGGAAGAAGCAGAAGAAGGAATCTGTGGGTAAAATGTGTCTCACTTTTTTAATTTTTTTTGTATGTAAAGCTTTCATGTCTACTATAGTTGCTAAACTTTATTAATGTGTTGTTTATTTTTGTGATCAGAAATCATAAAATTGCCCTGCCTGGCTCCCTGCATGCAATGGTGAGGTTTGCAAACTGTTATAGCAAGATTTAGAAAATAAATTTGATGGGGTTAATAACATCTATTCTTCTGTTAAGAGTGGTTATCTCAACTTGATAGCTGATGCGGATGGTGGTCAGTATTGTATTCCCCAATAATGTAATTTTCCCTTGGTTTTATGTTTTATACATTTATATCATAATTAAAAATCTGATATGATTCTACTTACAGGTTATTCTTTGAGAAGGTAACATTCTATCCTTGTGGAAATGTGGTTTGATCAGTGTGGGGACTTCTTTCTGAAGTGATTGCCAAACTGGAAACATCATTGTCATTGCTGAGATGGGGGTCACTTGCCAAGAGGAGTGACAATTTCCTGACTAAAGTTTAGGTTGTTTGCTGGGAAATCAAACTAGTTTCGATTGGTACGTTGGTTATTAGCAGTCTAGCATCACCCTTGCTCAGTTGTTGGTTTTTTGTGGAATAGGGAATTATTAAACAACAATGATTTCCTTGAAATGCAGGTATCCCATGGAATCATTGTCGTCTTGCTAAGAAGCTTGGTTGTTCATCAACATAGAGGTATGCATGCTTGTCATGTCAGCTTAGAACTAAAACTACTTGCACACCCTTCTAAGTTGCATGCTAGTTACCAAAATGGTTGTGATGGGGGTCATTAGTTTGTTGAGTCCTTTTAAAACCTTACAAAACATGTTTAGATGGTAAAGCTTGGATTATGATCAGCTCGAATGCCTGAAAGATGGCCATGGTTTGGATTCGGATTGGATTATGACCAGCTCATCACTGCAAGGATTACCAAGTTAGGAGAATAAAAGCTATGAATTAATTACTTGTGGTTTCGCCAATGTATTTGTTAGACTTTGATGAGCAAAGCCATTGGTAGCCTCTTCTGGGTTAGAGTTTTGTTTTATTGAAGTTTTAATAGGTATGAATTTAACTGGCTCTGTTCAGACATGAAGATATGGAGTCAAATTTTTTAGCCATAAGATAGTTAAACTGTGCAACTTGAGTGTTATTATTGTGTTTCGAGATTACCAAATGTGCCATAATAAGTGGGGCACAAGGGCATAATGAAATGGATTCCATGGTGGGCTATGTAAATGTATACATGGTTGTTTCCATGCGATCACCCATTTTGAAAGTTGTTAGAAGGTGTGGAAGGGAGGGTGCACTGAAGACTTACATGGGGTTGGGAACAAATGTTGGGGTTTGAAGAGTTGGTTGATATAAATGTTGGGAACAAATGTTGGGGTTGGGAACATTTACAGACTGATCAGAAGTTACGCGTCTGTGACATTTGTGGAGCATTTCTGAGCGTGTATGACAGGTAATTTATGGTCTTTTGCCTTTGCTGATCATAGTCATGATCATTTTCTTCTCTAGACAACATAAGACTAGTAATAGGGTTTCTAGTACTTCAGCTTTTGACCAGGCATATTATACCTACTTGTCACCAGCAAGCTTTTGGGCCCAGTTTTACGAGGATAACTTATGCAGCTAAAGAATGTGCGTGCTATTTCTGTTTTTTGCTTGTAGATTGTACAATTGTTAGACACTCATTGGGCCTAGATATTTACAAAAAATTAGTCTGAATGGTTGTTATTCTTAATGAGGACATAGTTTGATGTAGTTTGTAATCTCTAGTGACCGCCGCTTGGCTGATCATTTTGGTGGGAAGCTTCACTTGGGCTACATGCAAATTCGTGAGAAGTTAGCAGAGCTTCAGGTAAGATAATGTCTTACATATATTATTTTGATACATCTAATTTTAGGAATAACCCTCAACAGGAAGTACAGCAGCATATGCATGAATAACTTTTGTTTTAATTCTAGGTACACTTTATTTTATTGAGCATTGTTTGACTGGTGAAACAATGATGGGGACCAAGTGCTATGACTGAATACATTGTTTGACTGGTGATTGCAAGTGCTATGACTGAATACGCACTTGCAGCTTTTTTCTTGCAGCTATGACTGAATACGCACTTGCAGCTTTTTTCTTGCAGTTTTGGAGTTCTAATAATCCAGGAGGAAACATTGTTTGACTGGTGATTGCAAGTGAATGCATTGTACTGAGAAATGCTGGAACCAAGTGCTGCTATGACTGAGAAATGATGGGGACCAAGTGCTATGACTGAATACAATAAAAGGTTGTAACAGATTAATATGGGAAGTAGTACTATAAATAGAGATAGAATAGAAGAGAGAAAGGGCATTCATTGATTTGTAATTCTCATTGTACAGATATTGTTTGATATCATACTTCTATATCTCTAATACAATATCCTCTTTTCAATTGTTTCACTCCTCTGTCTTCTATTTCTGCTATTGTTTGAAATGAAAGTTTTCAAACAAACCATTGACACAGAGTAGTACTGCTATTGTTTGAAATGAAAGTAGTACAGATATTGTTTGAAATGAAAGTTTTCATTTCTATGTTCTTGATTATGGTTGTATGTCACTCTCAAACAAACCATTGACACAGAGCACTGCACATAGCATTGCCACAGACCACTGCACAGAGCACTGCCACAGTGAACTGACAGAGCACCTAAACAACAATACCATTTAATCCAATGGTACTTCCACAGTGAACTCAGAGCACCTAAACAACCAAGCATTTAATCCAATGGCACTGCCACAGTGAACTCAGAACACCTAAACAACAATAGCATTTAATCCAATGGAACTGCCACAGTGAACTCACAGAGCACCTAAACAACCATTCACAGATATTCTTACAGAATGTTTGAATTCACAGAATATTCATACTTCATAACAAGAATTCACAGAATTCTTACAGATACTATTCACAGATATTCTTACAGATACTATTCACATAATTCACAGAATTCTTACAGATACTATTCACGAAATTCACAGAATTCATACTTCATAACAGATAATTTTTCTGTCAGATACTATTCACAGATATTCTTACAGAATGTTTGAATTCACAGAATATTCATACTTCATAACAGGAATTGTCAGATATTCATAAGATAAACAACATCTTCACTGCTTCAAATCAGCATATTCACAACAATCAGCATCTTCACTGCTTCAAATCAACATTTTCAGCATCTTCACTGCTTCAATTCATCATTTTCAGCATATTCACAACATTTTCAGCATCTTCGCAGCATTTAAAATTTCAGCAAATATTCACAACATTTAAAATCACATGAAAATACACCAACAATTACATCAATCTCTTAATTAATGCAGCAAATACTATTTGGTCATTCTGTTTTTAAACTTACTGTTGCATGCCTTGTGTATATGAAATTGGGAGAAGTTTTATGACAAGTATATCTAACAAGACCCAACAAATGGCTCCATGGGCCAAACATTGTGCTAAAACATTCTAGGAATGACAATGAATTTACCAAAGAGATAACTAAGTGAAGTAAAATCCAAAAAACATCAAGTAAAACAACTTGTAAGCCAGATGCCCAAGTTTTGGATTATGGATATTCATAATAGTTTCTTAATGCACATAAAAGTTACAGAATGACGCATTGTTTCAGGATAAAGAACCTATTGAAAAGATAAGTGATATGGTTGAAGCAAGGACACATCTCAATTGTTCAATTTGAAAAAGAGATGAAACAAGCATGATTAAAAAAAACTCGTCTAAGAACAACAGAAAGAAAATCACGTGGCTTCTAACTCACATGCTTATAGAAGCATGTTAATGCATTGTGCTTCATTCTCCTCCTTCATTAGGTGTAGAGGTGGTAAGCATAGTAAAAACACAAACTTGGCTAGGAAAGAGTATAAACAATTGGATCACAACTGAAATGAATTATCAAACTAAGTGCAGGGACAGGGTGATTCTTCAATCCATAGACTGTGTCATGCAGGGTGATTCTTCAATACACAGATTGTGTTGGTTTTTCAGTTTTGACACCATATACTTAATTAAACTACCCATTATACAAAAAGAGATCGAAGGCTCTACTCTTCTTCATTTCCTCCTTCATTTCAAATGAAGTAGCTAAGATTGATTAATCAATTGAAAACCACATTGATGAATGAGATTTGGTTGTCGAGAGGTAGAGGTAGCTTTCTTTCTTACACAAAGACAAAGAACAAGTCGTAAGTTAATTTTCATCTTGTAAATGATATCTGCTCAATCATATTGAATATATTTCTTCTTCCTCTACTCTTGTTATCCAATTAAGTTGACAAAGATACCAAAATAAATGTGTGCTAATGAGAACCTCACCCGTCTCCATTCCTCTAACCTCGAGTCTCCATATGAATACATCCACTTATAAGAATCAAAGAGCATACAAAGTTCAACATAGAATGGTGAAAATCTTTCATGGACAAAAGTATTACCTGGCCTAGATCTAGAAGAAATCAAGAAATTTCAAGTTTGGGAGTTACCTTTCGCGGGTTTCCTCCGTTTGGGTCGCTGATTCCAGTTGCTTCAACAAGTTCTTCTCTTCTATTTGTTCTCACATACAAAAAAAAAAAAAAAAAAAAAAAAAAAAAAAACCGTCAGGAACCCTAGATCTAGAAGAAATCAAGAAATTTCAAGTTTCGGACTTACCTTTCGCGGGTTTCCTCCGTTTGATTCCAGTTGCTTCAACAATTTCTTCTATTTGTTCTTCCTCTTCTTCTTCCTCTTCTTCTTCCTCCTCCTCTTCTTCTTCTTCTTCTTCTTCTTCTTCTTCTACTCTCTCGAGTCTCGATTCGCCCAAGATTTCGGTTTCACTCGAGTTTCGACAGTTTCGATTCGCCCAAAATTTCCCCCAATTTTTTGTGATGAAATGATGCGTTGAGTTTCGATTCTTCTATGCGTTGAGTTTCCCCCAATTTTTGTGATGAAATTTTGGCGAAAATTTTGGCTCTGCAAATCCCGCCAAATCTTGCTCGTGCCTGGGAGGCTCCCGAACGCGTGCCAGGGGGTGTCCAGGCAGCCACCCAGGCGCACCTCCCAAGCCAGCTAGAATTACTGGTGCTTAAATCCATTGCAGCTTTCATAATTCTCATTAGGTCCCCTTCTTCTCTGACACCCACCAACCCATTTCAGCCACCACTACTCACCGCACTTCACCTCCAGCTGAGGCAGTCAGTCCCTCATTTAAAAAAAAAAAAAAAAAAAAAAATCTCCTCCCACATCATATCTATCATCATCATCACACAAAAGCCCATATTTTAAGCAGAGAATAACGTCTCAAGACCAAAAGAGATATTTTTTCATCAAGTGGTGAACGAGAAAGGTGAAATGGGCTCATTATACACCGGGCCTAAATTGTCTTTTATCTCCCATAGGCTTCAAACCCAAGTTTTACCCCATTGGGCTTTTCCTTAAAAATATGTGATCCAATGTCTTTAATTTGATGAATATATATATAAGCCCAAAATCTACATTAATGATTAAAACCCACAAGCTATTAATTAGTGGACCTATCATTTAATTTATGCAAAGCCCTTCTGCCAACATAAAATATCACATGGGTAGATTATACCGTATTGATGTATACTAGCAAAATTGGTGCTTGTAATTTTTTTAACTAATGTCTCAAAATTAGTATAATATTTTATTCTTCGTCTACTTCTCTAATGAGAATTGTCCCCGTGAACATTACCCAATTCTTTTGTGTAATTACAAAATAACCATAACATAAATGCACATGGCAATTTTATAATAAAAGGGATAATGGGATTGTTTTCTTAAACACCTAACTGAGTTTGAAACTTACAAAGTTACAAATAGAACAATTATGATGGAGAGTGTCGAAGAGACCCAAGGATTAGGGTGGTATGTTGAAGGCATGACATGATACCCATGCCATAGACACGGATATGCACTACGTGGAAAGTGTGTGGCACGGTTGATACATTAGTTATTCATAAAATTCATCTTATAATAAGCACAGTGGGAAGAATGCCTACGGAGGTTGTTTCATTATTTGAATCATCAGCTACCAGTTCACATATGAGAAAATTCTCGTGCTTGGGACCCGACTCCTAAGGGGGACACACTTTCAATGTTCTTGTTAGGGCCAGGGGTGGGCATTTGAGATCGAAAACCCGGCCCGGACCGAGCAGTCCGGTTTGATCTGATTTTCTATTGTTATTTTATTAGTCGGTCCGATTATCGGTTTCCATTATCAAAGCCCGATGAATAACCGACCTGGCCCGAATATTTAAAAAAAATTAAGTGACCATTTTCCCCAAAACCCAACCCAGGCATTTTTCTCTAAAGCCCACCCCCTCAATATATCTAACCCGCCCAAGGGTACTCCCACCTCCAAATCACCACCAACCCCAACCCCACTTCACTCATCTTTTTCCCACCGACCGTCTCCCTCAAAACCCGACAATTTCCTCTGAATTCGACCAGGAGGACGTCGACAGCTCTGAGCTCTAAGCTTTTTGCCTCACACACTTTACTGATCCCTCACCACCACCTCTCTTTCTCTTAAAATCTCTCCTCCAAATTCCAGGAGGGCAAGTCTCAGTGCAGAGGACAACAACAGGAGGGGGAAGAGTAGGGCAGAGCCTTCAGCTTGGCCTGGGACTGCCTACGATCAGGATAATGAAGCGGTTGAGCTGATAAGGAAAATGAAGGCTCGAATAGAGGCTTTACAGAAGGAAAAATGAGGCCTTGAAGGGGAACAAGCCACGGGAGGAAGAGCAAGAAAAAACAATGTTCATATGAGTACCCTTTGGGTGGAAAGAGTAGGGCAGAGCCTTCAACTTGGCCATGGTCGAAAGCTCCACCACAATGGTAGTGCACCACTACCAGAAACAGAGCCCCTCCCTTGCCCTCGCTGTGAGGAACTGGCGACCGACTCTCTGTCTCAGTTCCTCACCACCGTCCAAGCCTGAGAACCGGCCCGAATTTTCAGTTACCCAAGACTCTTGTTCAAGCTCAATCCCTGAGAATCCATTTTTTTAAAAGTTTGGTCCAGTCCTCGGTTTTGGTTATTAGGGCCAGTTAACCGGACCTGCCAGCCCTAGTTGGGGCATTCAAAATTGTAGGAATTAATGATCAATTTCTCTATAACTGCTCAATAGATGCGTACTCAAAATCAAACTTCAAGGGTAGAATGATGATTTTTTAACAGTCAAGGTCTTTAGATCCATACTCGAAACTGAACACTCTTGAAACTCAAAATCATACATATAGGACCCAAATGCTAAATATTTCAAAAATTAATTATCTACAAAGATTACAAAGATAATTTTTTTTACTTTGCTATTTTTTCAAGTCAAACAAAAAGTTTTTAAAAAAATTAAAAATAATAAAAATAAAAAAGGGAAAATGCATCAAAAGTGCTAGCAGGTTTAATCAGGTAAGAAAAACTAAAGCAGAGGTTTAGCAACTTCCACGAAACATACATGTATAATTGAGGATAGGTTACGTAAAAGTGCTAATAGCTCGAGCTAGTTTTGAATTTCAAAACTTCCAAAGCAAACATAATCATTTATTGCCCACAACAACTCTGAAAGCGAAAACTTTCAAGACATTGAGAAAAAAGTTCATGCAGTTTGTAAAAGATTCACTCTTTTTCATGAAAGAAATATGGATGAAATCTATTTGAGGGCCACCAAACATTCACTTTCAAGATTTTCAATTTTCAAACAAAATGCTCATTGGTAGTCAAAAAGTGTTATGTCTTGAATATGTGAAAGTAGATTGAAGCCATTGAACTTTAATTTAACATTATTGGCTCGGTGGGTAAGCTTATATTAAGCACTTAAGTGGACACTCCTAGTTAAAAACATGTTCATTTACTGCTAGGGATGATAGTGGGGCGGATTTTCACGAATATCCGCCCCACTCATTCCATTTGAGGCGGATTTGGTTAAGGTTGTATGAGGGTTGGGGCGGATACGGATATTCAAACTGTGCCCATTTCTTATTTGGGGTGGATACGGATTTGGCCATATCCGCCCCACGGATATCCGTATGGATTGTGGTATTTTGGTAAATGTAGAGAATCTCATGAGAAAAAACTGGCAGAAGGCATGACATGAAGTAAAGGTTAGAAAAGAGAGAAAGAAAACGGCAGAAGAGAGATCGTTAGCGCGCTCATCTCTACCATTTCACACTCATGTGCTCTGATCGGTCTTTTCCGTAAAAAAAATTTCCAACTTAGGGATGGCAGTGGGGCGAATTTTCACGAATATCCTCCCCACTCGCCCCGTTTGGGGCGGATTTGGTAAAGGGTTCTTGGATTTTCGGCCGGATACGAATTTTCAATCTATATCCGTTTACTAATCAAGGCGGATACGAATTTGGCCATATCCGCCCCACGAATATGCGTTTTAACTGATAATATTATAAGAATACCCTCCACCTATACAAAGGGATTAAACCCTTTACTCTCATCTCAATTCTCCACTTATTCTCACTCAAGTCAAGATTCGACTCTCACGATCTCCTTTTCACAGCGAAGCCAGCGAGGCCGGAGGCGTCTCCTTCCTTCAGTCCTTCTTCTCCTTGTCACAGCGAAGCCAGCTCTCCTTCAATCCTTCTTCTCCTTCTCACAGACATCCGACACTCGAAGGGCTCAGGCTCAGCTCACAGCGAAGGGCCATCTCCATCCTGGCCGCCTCCCTCTCCCCTCCATTAGCTAAGCCAGCACCCTTCCTCTCCTCCCTCCCCCGCCTTTCCCTGAAAGATCAAAGATCCGTGATCTAAGATCTGAGATCTCATATCAGATCTTTGATCGATTTTTTTTGTGTAATTTTTGTTATAATTTTTGTATTTTTTGTTATTATTTTTGTATGGATTACCGATGTTAATGAATGATCTATATTTTACATAGATAACCTGCTTTTAGAATTGAACTTAGATATCTCTAACTGATTTACAGATTTTTTTTAACGGAGATTTGTGCGGGGCAGAGGTGGTTTTTTAAATAAATCTATAAACTGATTGGCGGCGAGGATTTGGAAATCCGTTATTCCTGACGGGGCGGGGATGGATTTGTTCAAATCCGCCCCGTTGCCATCCCTATTCCAACCCAACATACATTTATCATCCAAACCCTAAATCCCCCCCCCCTTTTTTCACTCTCCGTACATCAATCAATCCAATTTGTTTTGTTTGATCAATTAATCAATCAAGAAAATGAAAGAAAGAAACCCTAAATTTTAAATGAAGAATGTGTCATCTGATTCTACTTCTTCTTCATCTCCTCGATTGCGAGGAGGCAAGGATTTACCATCTCCTTGGGCTACTATAGTTCGTGGTGAATCAGAATCGAATCCTCCTCCACCTGCTACTGTTTCTCCATCTAAGGGATGTCTTCTTCTAAGGAAGCGGATAAGGAAAGAGTTGTTGTTGTTGATTTTGAATTTTTGCCTCCGTCACCGACTTCGAAGGTTTCTAGTGAGACTGTTGTTGTTGAAGAGATGGTGAGAGAGGAGAGTCCTGATAATGGGAATGAAAAGGCGAAGAAATCGGCTTGGAACAAGCCTTCCAATGGTGTTGTTGAAGTTGGGAATGTTATGGGGGTTCATCTTGGCTTGCTTTGTCTGAGTTTGCCAAGGCTTCGCCCAAGTCTTCTTTTGATTCTTTGAATAATCTCTCTGATGGATCTATCGCTGTGACGCAGGTTTTGTTTTCATCTTCTACTTGTTTTGTGTTTTTGCTTCAACAACACATAATCCATTTAAGCGGGGTGGATCAGGGTAGTTTGGGGAGAATTGGAGTTGGGAACCAACAACCCAACAACAAAACTGCAAACTTGTAAACGGATTGGTGGGGCGGATATCCGCCAATCCATAAGAGGCGGTTATGATTTTTAATTAAAATTATAACCAGATTGGCGAGGCAGATTTGAGGATCTGTTATTCCTGACAGAGCGGGAATGAATTTGCTCAAATCTGCCCCTTTAGAATCCCTAGCTAGAATTGTAGTACGAGCTCATACTTTCACCTTTACTACCATATTAGGGCTTCTTTTATATCTCATCCATCTAATGGAAACCATGGTATAACTTGGGTGTACAGAAGCCAAAGGTATATATCTATATGCTAGGTATTTACTACCATATTTGACGCCTTAAACACTTGCAAGTGACAACATCAAGCACTAAGCTAGATTTTTTTAACACTACAAAAACATGGATACCTGAGACCACATGCAATCAGTTTATTATATTAGCATATACTCACATGCCAATTATTATCACTGAAGCAAGTTAATGTCATGCATTATCACTTGAGCACAATTGATTGAACAATGAGCCACCTGAAAATTAATTATAAGTGTAATCACGGCAAATCATTTACTTTTGTCTTAATTAATTGGAAAATCTAAACAAGAACTAATCACTTTTCTAATTGAATCCAAAGTTGGTGTCATCATTTGTAAATCTTTGTTGTTGTTGATAAAGATACAACAACCGTACAACTTCGATTCTCTGCACAATTACATAAATACCCCTGTCATGTAAACTCATACTAAAACGCAAGATCTATATACATACGAGAACTATTTAGTAAATTACTCAACACAGAATCTACTCACGTGCTGCTGCGATTCATAGAAATCTTGAGATGCGTCGAATGTCACGTCCGCAACCTTGTCACTCACATGTGAACTTCGCACTACGAGATGCGTTGGGATCTGAAATACCAAAATTTTGCCCCCATTATTGCCAGTCATTTACAGAAACGCCACCAAGCCACCACTCAGTGCAACAAAGACACTTGAGAGTTGTTACAGTTGCTCCCCGCCAAATCTTTCTCGGCAAATCTTCCACCCCACCTTTAGAGAAAAATAAAGCACTCCAACGAAACCAGAGGATCTTCAAGAGACTCTCTTGTCTCCCGATTATCCGGCCCCTTAACCGGTGACGCCGCATTCCTTCTCGCCGACATGCTCCGACTGACCCCATTCCTTGATACACCAGACATGTCATTCGGAATAGTAGCTGAGGACCTTGATCTCTGCCCCGAACACTCACCAGGGTCCGTCCGTGTCATTGAGTTTCGAACCACTACTCTCCGCCGGGAATTATGATCCACCTCCCTTCTACTGGGAAGAGATTTAGCAACAATGGGTTCTCTCCGTCTCACTGGGGAGTTAGAGGGTTTTCGACGGATCCTGGCAGGAGATCGGTCTTGGAAGTCGTCTCTACTTATCTCAATGTAACCGCTAGTGGAGACACTGGCTTCACTCAAGTTAGAGATCTCTGAGGCTTGGGAGATTTCTTCAAATTGTGAGAGTTTATTCTTGTAGTTTTCTTCGGTTCTCGAAAACGAAGGGGGCCTCCGAATCCTTTGTTGTTGTTGTTGTTGGTGGTGGTGGTGGTCTGTTCTGGAGTTGGGGAGATAAGGTTTGGGTGTAGGGGTCTCTGAAAGGACTTCCTTCACAGTCTCCTCTTCTACTGGTGGTGGAGGAGGAAGAGTGGGACGGGGTACTGGTGGTGGTGGTTGGGATTTGATTTTGATGTCAAGTGTGTCAGATTCCGGCACTAGAGATCTGTCTTCAAGGCTTTGATCTTTGGGCGGTGATAGTGGGGTGCCTTCAGAGGACTTTGGGGTGCTCACACAACAGCCCATTGTGGTGGCGAAGTGGTGGATTTAGATCATTTTGAGAGGTGGTGGAGATCTGAGAGACTGAAGGAGGAGGAGATTTGTGGAGGTTTTCGATACAAAAGTGGGAAATGGTGAAGTCAAAATGATAAGTATATAAGGGGTGGTTGACGTGATGTTTTTGGTGGAGTTGTGGTCCTTCTAGGAAGCGAGGGATTCGAGGTGAGTAGGGATGGCAGTGGGGCGGATTTTTACAGATATCCATCTCATTCGCCCCGTTTGGGACGAATTTGGTTAATGGTGGATGGAGGTTGGGGCGGATACGGATATCCAAACTGTATTTGTTTATTATTCGGGGCGGATACGGATTTGACCATATCCATCCCACGAATATATGTTTAATCAGTTAAATTACTATAATACCCTTGGACTATAAATAGCAAATAAATACCTCTCACATTCTCATTCACTCATTCACTGTCTCAAAATCTTATTTTGCCTCTTACAGAGCGAAGGCTTTCTGTGTGCTCGAAGCCTCTCTGTGGTCGAGCGTGGTGGTCGATCGAAGCCTGCCTCTCTAGTGGTCGATTGAAGGCTCGAAGGGTGGTCGAAGCCTCTCTGGTGGTTGAAGGGTGATCGAAGTCGAAGCCTCCCACAGCGACAGACTCGCACTCGACACTCGAAGCTCTCCCCTCCCTTCCCAGCCTTCCTCTCTTTCCTCTCCCCTATTGTAAGAAAGATCTGAGATCTCTTATATGAGATTTGAAATCCAGATTCTTTAGATCGATTTTTTTTTTGTTATAATTTTTGTATCTTGATTCTTTAATTCAATTTTTTTTTGTTATAATTTTTGTATCTTTTACCAGTAAGAATCCTTGTGCTTCTTGGATGTTTTAGTTCTTGGATTAGTAACTTTGTGAGCTTTCGCCTAATACAATCTATTATGGATAATGATATTGGTTAGCAATTTTTGAAAACATGGTTGATATGAGTTTGATGCTATGATCGGGGTGGGGACCCGGCAATCCAATAACAGAACCGCAAACCGTAAACGGATTGGCGGCACGGGACAGATATCCGCCAATTCGCGCGGGGTGGTTATGGTTTTTAATTAACTTTATAAACAGATTGGCGAGGCAGATTTCTGGACCCATTTTTTCTGACGGACCGGGGATGGATTTGCTCAAATCTGCCCCGTTGCCATCCCTAGGGGTGAGAGAGGCGCAAGGCCCGCCTACCACCGCCCATCCTCCTCGGGATGCGCTTGAGTTCAGCATTCCGATGCGCGCCCCCTAGAATCAGGGTTTACGGAAAGAGTTGGTTTAGGCGGTCAGGTTTTAAAGTCATTTTTTTAGTTAGATTTGTATTTTTTTTTCATTTTTATTTTAAAACACAACCACAAACATCATTTACAAAAGAGGTAGAAGTGTAAAATGTAAAAAATGGCTATAAAGCCTTGACCGCCTAAAATTGAGGTTTAAGAAAATGCCACTATTGTATGAACATGATATGATTGATAGAAATGATGGGTTTGCACTTGTTTGAATTTTTTCAAACCTTTTTCTTTCAACCATGTAATTTGGGCATTGGTTTATTGATTTATTGGGTATTTTGAAATATCACAATTTCATGAATTCTTGAGGGAAATTTTACATCGGATTTCTTGAGAAGTTGAGAAGAAAATGAAGAATGATGATCAAAATTTGTTTCATTCATAGGCATGGAACGAGTATGATGTAACTTCCAATGCATTTTTTATGCTTGAGTCAATTTAGAGCTCAAAAGTCTACTAGCATAGTATATTTTTTCGTTACAAGATTATTTCCTCATTGTTTACAGGATTGTAGGAGCATCAAAGTCATTATCACTAGCTATGTGATTATTAAGGATTTTTTTTTTAAGTTTGGCACTCATTATTTTATAAATATTAGAGTTTGACCCTCATTTGCGGAACCATTAAATCCACGTAATTGACTAGTTAAAACTACTTTTTGGACCATTTTGCCTTATTTTGGGTTAAACTAGGATTGAGCCGGTCCAGTTAACTAGCCCGAATATCCAAGACTTATAAGGATCAGACTGAATCGAAAACACCCATGACCAGAGAAGATCAGACCGGAGTGAAAATTTCAAAACCGGATTTAGAACTCTAATAGGTATCTCATGAAGTGCCAAATTAAACACCCTAACAAACCTTCTTCCCAATCCTTTCATTACTCTGTAACACTGTCACCACCTTTTCATCGTCTCCAATCCTATGTTGTTTGGCCCTTTGAGGGTGCAACTATAAACCTCCAAGTCTTTGAAATCTCTCTATTTTTCTCCTGTAAACTCCACTATTCATAATCTCTCACATGCTCAAACCTAAATTCTTAAATTCCTCCCAAAAAAAAAAAACTAAATTCCGCCAATCCAATCCACCAAAATCCCATTTTTCTCATTACTATCATCAACAACATTTACAGATAAAGAATCCATTTCTCCAATCAGCTCAATACTACTACTCCAACACTGAATTTGATAACCCATTCACCAAAAGCTTCAAAAACCACCACCGCCGACATTTTCTTCCAATGGAACCCATCTCTTTAGCCACAACCAAGCATCCCACCCTCCAAGAATGAACAACATGCGAATTGAAATAAATTGCTAGCCATGAACTCTATCCTAGGAAATGTAATAAATTGCAGTATCAAACAAGGACAACCTTGCGACAATCACAAGAAGCAATACAACAACACTGTCTTCTTCTTTATTTTGGTAAATAAGGCTCTATGTGAATCCCATCTTACTGATATACATATCAACTCATCCAATTTGAAGAAGAAAAATATTTGTGTTGGAGCAGAAGCAGCAATGGAGTGCAGTGTTTTAGGAGAACCGGAAAAGGAACCAAAAGGAGGGAAAAAAGGCTTTGATTAACAAAACAAAGCATTTTAATGCTCAGAGAAATAGAAGCATATTTACACGCCCACTGGCTTTTGATGTAAGGAGTGAAGAGAAAATCAAGGATCAGTTAGGATTTGATTTCTGATTGAATAAGTCCTAGTTTTCAAGGCACTTATTTCCTGTATTTGATTTATCAGCCTGTTGCTTAGATCACATTGGTTTGTTGTCAACATGAACTAGTCTTTCTCCTAGTTGTTAAAGGTTGTAAAGGCTATTTAAAGCCTAAGTTGGTTCAATAATAGAAATCATCTTCCAGAGATAGTTAAGTATTGCTTTTTATTCTTAACATTCTGGTATCAAAGCTTACACTGGGCCTGATAAAATCAAAGCAGCAGCCTTTGAGTTTTTGCAGCAGCAAAGGAGATGACAACCAAAGGATACTTTGTGCAGCCATCCATCCCTCGCTTCGATGGTCACTATGACCATTGGAGCATGCTAATGGAGAACTTCCTACGCTCTAAGGAGTTTTGGGGGTTGGTAGAGACTGGCTATGCTGAGCCAGAAGCAGGAATACAGCAGACAGAAGCACAACGCAAGAAGTTAGAAGAATTGAAGCTGAAAGATCTGAAAGTGAAAAATTATCTCTTTCAGGCTATTGATCGGACGGTATTGGAGACTATTCTTGTGAGAGACACTTCCAAACAGATTTGGGGGTCTATGAAGAAGAAGTTTGAAGGGCGTGCGAGAGTTAAGAGGTCGCATTCACAAGCTCTCCGCAGAGAGTTTGAAACTCTAGATATGAAGACTGGTGAAGGAGTCACTGAATACTTTTCAAGAGTATTGTCTGTGGCCAACAAAATGAGAACATATGGAGAAAAGATGTAGGATGTCACAGTGGTGGAGAAAATTCTCAGATCATTGAGTGAGAAGTTCAATTACATTGTTTGCTCAATCGAGGAATCCAAAGACATTGATCAACTTTCTATAGATGAGTTGCAGAGCTCTCTGATTGTTCATGAGCAAAAGATCCAGAGGCATACCAGTGATGAACAAGCTCTCAAGATAACATCAAAAGACAGCATAGGTGCAAATGGACGAGGACGAGGTGCATACAGAGGCAGAGGAAGAGGAAGAGGACGAGGTCGTCAACCCTACAGCAAAGCAACGGTGGAGTGTTATAGGTGTCACAAGCTTGGACACTTTCAATTTGAGTGTCCAAGCTGGGATAAAAAAGCTAACTACGCTGAGTTAGGAGAGGAGGAAGATATGCTGCTCATGGCTTATGTGGGGGAGAATGAAGCTCAAAGGGAAGACGTCTGGTTTCTAGACTCTGGATGTAGCAACCACATGTGTGGTGACAAGAGTCTATTCTATGACTTAGATGAAGATTTCAGGCACAAAGTGAAGTTGGGAAACAACACAAGGATGGATGTGTTGGGCAGAGGCAATGTAAGGTCGAAAGTAAGTGGCTTTGCTCATCTTGTTAGTGAAGTTTATTATGTACCAGAGCTTAAAAATAATCTTCTAAGTATCGGACAACTGCAAGAACGAGGATTGGAAATCCTCATTCAGCAAGGAAAACTCAAGATCTATCATCCAGAGAAGGGGCTTATAATACAAATTGATATGACAAAGAACAAGATGTTTGTATTATCAGCAAACTCTCTGTCTCAAAACCCATCCTGCCACTACACATCCTCACAGGACTTGGCACATCTATGGCATTGCCGGTATGGACACTTGAGTTACAAGGGTTTGAGGACTCTCCAATTCAGAAAGATGGTGCATGGCATGCCTCAATTCAGGCCTCCATCGACGGTGTGTGAAAACTGCTTGATTGGGAAGCAACACAGGGATCCAATCCCAAAGAACAACAATTGGAGAGCCACAGAGAAGCTTCAACTTATACATGCAGATCTATGAGGACCAATTTCTCCCATCTCCAATAGCAAAAAGAGGTACCTCATATGTTTCATTGATGATTTTACTAGAAAAGCTTGGACTTACTTCTTGGTAGAGAAATCAGAGGCATTGAATATGTTTGAACGTTTTAAGAGTTGTGTGGAGAAGGAGGTGGGAGGATTTATTAAATGCTTAAGAACAGATCGAGGAGGAGAATTCACATCTTCTGAGTTTAGTGAATTCTGTATTGAGCATGGAATCAAAAGGCAACTAACATAAGCATATACTCCACAACAGAACGGAGTAGCTGAACGAAAAAATCAAACAATGATGAACATGGTCTGATGCATGCTGTCTGAAAAGAAGACTCCTAAAACCTTTTGGTCAGAAGCATTAAATTGGACCACGTATGTGCTGAATCGAAGTCCTACGCTAGCGGTTAAAAATCAAACACCCGAAGAAGCTTGGAGTGGCAGCAAACCCTCATTGGCACACTTTAGGGTGTTCGGATGCGTGGCACATGTGCATGTCCCTGATGTGAGAAGAACAAAGTTGGATGCAAAGAGTGTTCCATGTGTGTTGTTGGGAGTGAGTGATGAGTCTAAGGCATATAGGCTCTATGATCCAGTTGCAAAGAAGGTAGTTATAAGCAGAGATGTAGTTTTTGAGGAGGACAAATTGTGGAGCTGGGATAGGAGTTATGAAGAACATATCATAGCTGATTTGGAATGGGATAATGAGGAAGTTATTGAGGAAGATAATGGGGAAGAAGAAGCTAATGTAAAGGAACTAGACACCTCTATAAATGAGGAGAATGGAGGAGAGTCATCAAACTCAGAAGAAGGAAGAAACAGAGGACCTCCAGTGTGGATGAATGATTATGTTAGTGGAGAAGGGCTCTCAGAGGAAGAAGACATAGGTGCCAACTTTGCTTCATTAGCTTCATTGGATCCGATACATTTTGAGGAGGCAATAAAACATGAAAAATGGAGGATGGCTATGGATAAGGAAATACAAGCAATAGAACGGAATAACACATGGGAGCTCACTGACTTGCCTCAAGGTGCGAAGAAGATTGGAGTCAAATGGGTCTATAAGACCAAATTGAAAGAAAATGGAAAAGTGGATAAGTTCAAAGCAAGGCTGGTGGCGAAGGGGTATGTGCAACAACAAGGAGTGGACTACACAGAGGTATTTGCACCAATTGCGAGGATGGACACAGTGAGAATGATTGTGGCCTTAGCAGCTCAAAAGGGTTGGATTCTTTATCAAGTTGATGTCAAATCGGCTTTCTTGCATGGGGAGCTTGATGAAGAAGTGTATGTGGAGCAGCCTAAGGGTTATGAAGTGACGAACAATTCTCAGAAAGTATATAGGCTGAAAAAGGCACTCTATGGACTGAAACAAGCTCCACGAGCTTGGTTCAGTCGTATTGAAGAACATTTCACCAGTCAAGGCTTTGAGAAGTGTTATAGTGAGCACACCCTTTTCATTAAGACGAAGGAAGGAGGTAAGATTCTCATTGTCAGTTTATATGTTGATGATTTAATATTCACTGGCAATGATGAATTTATGTTTGCTGAATTTAAAAGTTCCATGTTGAGAGAGTTTGACATGAGTGATTTGGGGAAAATGAAATTCTTTCTTGGCATAGAAGTACTACAAAGGTCAGATGGAATATATATTAGCCAAAGGAAGTATGCTTTGGAGGTGTTGAGGAGATTCAAAATGGAGAGTTGCAATCTGGTTCATAATCCCATTGTTCCAGGTTGTAAGCTTTTTAAAGATGAAAAAGGAGTCCGAGTTGATGAGACTTTGTTTAAGCAGATGGTAGGTTGCCTTATGTATTTAACGGCTACAAGGCCGGACATTATGTATGCAATGAGTTTGATCAGCAGATACATGGCCAAACCCATTGAATTACACTTGATGGCAGCCAAGAAGATATTGAGATATTTGAAGGGAACCACTGAACTCGGGATTTTCTACAAGAAGGGAGGGTGTGAAGGGTTAGTTAGCTTTACAAATAGCAATTATGCAGGGGATTCGGATGACCGCAAAAGTACGTCAGGTATGTGTTTATGTTGGGGTCTGGAGCTATTGCTTGGTCTTCAAGGAAGCAGCCTATAGTCACACTCTCGACCACTGCAGCGGAGTTTGTAGCAGCAATAGGTTGTGCTAGCCAAGCTGTATGGATGAGGAGAATACTTGAAAAGCTGGGTCTAGAACAAAGTAAGTGCACCACTATTCTTTGTGATAATAGTTCCACGATTAAGCTTTCAAAAAATCCGGTGTTGCATGGTCGGAGCAAGCATATTGATGTGCGGTTCCATTTTCTTCGTGATCTCACTCGAGAGGGAGTTGTCGAGTTGGTCTATTGTGGAACAAAATATCAGTTGGCAGATGTGATGACCAAGCCACTTACCTTAGATGCATTTCAGACTTTTCGGGGTCAGTTGGGAGTTTGTCAAGTTCCTAAATCAAACTAGTTACAGCTGGAAACTAGTTTAAGGGAGGGAATGAAGAGAAAATCAAGGATCAGTTAGGATTTGATTTCTGATTGAATAAGTCCTAGTCTTCAGGGCACTTATTTCCTGTATTTGATTTATCAGTCTGTTGCTTAGATCACGTTGGTTTGTTGCCAACATGAACTAGTCTTTCTCCTAGTTGTTAAAGGTTGTAAAGGCTATTTAAAGCCTAAGTTGTTTCAATAATAGAGATCATCTTCCAGAGATAGTTAAGTATTGTTTTTTATTCTTAACAAGGAGAATAGAAGAAGAATAAGAAGATGATGATTCCATTTTTATTTTAAAATTATTTGTTATTCCATTGGAATGGACTGGGTTTGACTAAAAGAGAATTTTGAAAGAATTTGATTCAGTTCAATCAAAAAAAGATTATTAACAGAGGAAGCAATAAAAAATAACTGAGGCGGAGGAATGAGAATGGAAATTGTTAATTCCCACAAAAACACAAGTCTTCTAATTCTTTTTTATATATATTATTTTATTTTATTTTATTTTTTTACCTTTTTGGTTCTTTCTCTCTTTATCTCAATCAATTTCAAAGGGCCCAAACAACATAGGATTGGAGAAGTGAAATAGTGGTGATAGTGTTACAGAGAGGGTGAAATAGTTGGGGAAGAAGGCTTGTTAAGGTTTTTTTGCCCTTCATTTTTTTATGGAGATACCTATTAGAGTTCTAAATTCGGTTTTGAAATTTTCAGCCCAGTCCGATCTTTTCTGGTCATGGGTATTTTCGATTCGGTCTGGTCCTTGGTCTTGGGAACTCGGGTCGGTTAATCAGACGGGTCCATTCCTAATTTAACCCAAAATAATTGCAAAATGGTTTAAAAAATAGTTTTGACCAGTCAATGACGTGGAGTTAACGGTTATGTCAAAATGAAGGTTAAACTCTAATAATCGGTTATGCATATATTAAACTAAAGTAAAAGTACATAAAAGGTGCCCAGCACAAGTAGCAAGTTCATGAGCTTCGCCGTTGAGCTTGCTCATGAGGGATAAAATTACAAAAATAATTACAATGAATCGAAAGTAAATGCTTGATACTACTAATAAGAGGTTGCCACATCCAACACTCCTTGGTTTGGCTTGTCTGATCCCGAGAATGCATCAATGATATCAGATAGCCTGAATCTCCCAGCAAGAAACTTGTTTTCCATCGCCGTGTTTGGATTAACAAAAGGGTCGCCTCCGCAGCAAAAAAAAATCCAGTCATCGTATTGTCAGCAACTTTTTCGGATTTAGGAGAAGCAATCTGCACAATGACTCTGCCACTAGCATATGCTGCCAAAACTCCATCTGCCCCTTTCTAAGAGAAAACAAAAAAGCAAGTATCATAAGTTACCATAATCATATTGGGGTTAAGCTCAATAGGGATATTTCTAACGCGTTTGGCATGGTTGTTGATGTGATGGTATCTGACCGCATGGAGTTGGTCCTGGAAAAGAGCAAGTCAATGGGATGCTTGATTCGTAGAGGGGTCCAACTACGGGTGAGTGATTGTAGTAGCCGCCAAGGCTTGTGGTCTCTTAAAGGTGGGTTGGTTGTCAATTAAAGTCATTTCAAGGGTCTGATGAATGATTTGAGAAGATTGGAGTTGGAACCCAGTGTGCTAAACTGTTGTTTGAACCAAACGACCCATGTTTTATTAAGGGAGGTTTGAAAAAAAGGATGGTGAAGTTTTTGTGTTTGAAAATGATATTATTGGGAGAAAGCCAAATGGTATGGAGAATAGTCATGAATTGGGAAAGCATTTCATCCTTGGCTAGTGGATGAGATTTAGTTGTTTCCCACATAAAGGATAGAGCCTTGCTTGTGGTAGGTAGGGTCATGCCATCTGCCCAATTAATGGGTAATGGAGTGAGTTGCCAAAGACTTGAGTTGACTAGGAAAAGGAAAAAGAGATGGAAAACATCATCTGGGTGGTTGTGACAGAAAACACACCAATTCCCAATGGGAACATGAATCCTATTCAAATTCATCATTGTAGGCAGCATGTTTTGAACAATTTTCCATAGGAGAAAAAGAGCACTGACGGGTGTTTTGATGTGCCACAACTCTCGAAAAAGTTTTGCAATGGGATTATTATCCATGTCTCGGGAAGTGGAAGGTTCCCGAAGGTCAGCTAGAAAAACTTTCGTGGCACTTTTTACCAAGAAAGCTCATCGTTTGTCGAAGGTCCAAATAGGCCTATCTGGGTCAAAGGATGGATGGATGGTGATGTCGAGAATATCAGAAATCACTAGGGTGAACCAAGATGTGAGTAGATTTGCGTTCCACGAAGGAGGTAGTCCTCTGATCATGTGCCTCTGCCCTTTGGCTGTCGCATTCTGTTCAGGCGACAACTTCAGAGGGTCGTCGTCTTCTGCTTGATGCTATTATTCCCCCTTGTTGACTTAGAGAGAGAGAACATTGCTCCTTGCATTAACGTTTCACGTCATCATGAGTCCGAGGCAGACTTTCGTGCCCTCGAATCGCATAGTCCTATTACGCTACCTCCCGAAGATCGCGGGTGAATCTTTGCCTTCAAGAAGGCCTTTGCGGACCTGTGAATGTCGTATTCGGATGCTCTCTACCAAGTTGATTCCTTGACTGGTCAGTTGCAGAATGCTGGTACTGCCGCAAACTTGGGGGCCGTGAAGGCCGCAGTTTCTGCATTTGAAGTAGAGTTTGCTGGCATAAGATCTCAACTGAGGTTGGCCAAGTCGGATTTGTGATGGAGATTTTATTAACCTAAATTTATAAGTTAATAAACTCTACTTGTAATATCGCAAGTACACGACTGTCTAATTGGTAGACAGTGGCAAATACGGGTCGATCCCACGAGAATTGACGAGACAGTCAAATTCTAAGACTTATTTAAACTAATTTAGAGTTTTGGGTTACAGCAGGTGTAAATTGTTGAATTAAGATTATAAAATTGAACACTTAAAGATTAAACTGATAAGATGATAAAAGAGTGGACCGAGACATCGAATCCACTACAGGTTCTTCGAGATTTGTGTAATCCAAATTATTGTTTTCAAGAATCAACACGACTAATCTAAGTTCGCAATTGATTTCAGCAAAGGCATAAACTTCTAGCATTGCATGTCTTTCTACGGCACACACAACAACAAATTTATTTTAACTAATTATGAACCCTTAGCATTGCATGTCTTCTTACGGCACACACAATCACAGATTCAAATTAATTGATTAAAGCAAGCTTCGAATATCAACAAAGGGAACTTCTAACTACCAATTAGTCTAGATAATTATTCCAGATATAATCGGTGAAAGCAAATTATTGAAATTCAGAAATCAACTTTGTTTAACATTCAAGAATATAGAAAACAATAAATTTAGATACGACAAACCCTAGGAAACCCTGTGGTTTCATCTTCGCCTCGGCCTGGGGTCTTGAAGATCATGGTGGATGGCGACACAACACTGGTGTAGGTGGAATCCATCTCAGCATGAACACACATCCCGAGAAAGAGCTGTTGGTGGACTGTGGTGGCTCAGACAGAAATTGGGGGTGTGAATAACCTAAGCTGGAATAGTGATTGTGGTGGTGTAAAGCAAAGGTCTGGGGTGCAAACAACCAAATGATTCGAAAATTAGTTGGTTCCCGCGATTTTCTTCTGTGCCTTCGTCTCCAGCGAGTCACGCCGCTGTTCTTTCCCCGTGCTCCTCGCGAGCTCCTTCTTCTCCAGTTAAGATCACCTACAAGAGACAGAGAGATGGTGAGGGAGACACGAGAGAGAGATAATAAAGGATGAACGGGAGAGGAACGGAGGCAGTGCTCCCTGTTTGCTACTCCTGTCTCGATGGTGGTGTGCGAGATGTTCCGGTACTTGCAAAAGAGAATGATAAATGTAAACAAAGAGATTTAGATACGAAATGGGAGATAGAGGGACGAAAGAAGGAGGAAACGTGAAGAGTGAACAAATAGGAACAGGGGCGGTGTTCTGTTGTTGTTCTTGTTCTTCTATTTCAGAGCGAGAGAGATGGTGGTGGTGCTTGTTATGTTCGTGATAAAGGAGCAGAAAGAGAGAAGAAGAAGAGGCAAAGAACGTGGAAGGGAAAACAACAGGGATGGTGATGATGGCGAGATGAAACAGGGAATAGTGTGGGCGATGGTGTTATGGTGGTTTGCGATAGGGATGGTGAGTGCGATGGCGGTGAGGGTGTGCTGGACAGTGGTCATGCGTGGGCTGTTCAGTGGTCGGCGGTGTTGTATTGGCTTCTAGTTTGTGCAATGGAGGGGGACAAAAACAGGGGATGAATAGAAGAGGAGGACTGCGGTTATGGTGGTGTTGGCGAGTTGAGGTACGCTGCTGGTCTTCCTATCGAGCAAGGATTGCCAGCAGGGTGGATGTGGTGTGGTGGCTTTAAAAAGAAAGAAGGAGAAGCAAAACATCGGAAACGGTATCCTGCAAGGAGAGATGAGAGAGGAAAAACTAAATAGGGTTCTCCCTTTCCTTGTTATGTTGGGTTTGGGTTTCTAGGTCAGCTTTTGGGCTTGGGTTTAGGTTAAATAAGGTGTACTTAAGTTTGTTTAGGTTATGTTTATATATGTGACCCGCTACTTTGTACCATTGTTAGAGTCAACCAATTGATCATTCCTACAAAAACATGAAAACAAAATAATTAGAATAAAATATAATAATCGAAACACTGACATATATAAATTAAGGGATATATTATGTAATAATTATGTGACTATCAATTTGTCGTCAACTCGTGCTGAACTGGGACAGACTCGGGCCGAGTTGGAACGCTTGAGTGCAGCTGTGGAAAAGTGGTCATCCGATCTACAGGCCCAAGATGCTGAAAGGAGGCGGGCGGAGACAGAATGAGTCGTCGAACGACGACAGCTGAAGTCCGAGGTCGACAAGGGGCTTCGCCGCGTTCACAAGGCGGAACGCTTACTATCGGATAAACGTTCGCACTATGCTGCTTTGGTGGATGCAATGGATTTCAACATGTCAGGACGGAGGTCGTTGATCTTGTCAGAGATTATTCGGGGCAGATTATAGCTTTTGGAGCATATCAGATAATAGCACCCCGGTGTCGACCTTGACTTCGCCATTATAGTTGGGTTGCTTTAGGACCCATCTCTCAAGGGGGAGGTTCTGGCTCCGCAGGACAAGCCGCTAATGAGGCTATTTCTCCTTAAAATAATTGTAACCTCCTTCCCAAGATAGACACAATTTTTTAATGAAAGTATTGTTTTGTTCTTTACTATCGAGTTTTCTTTAGATGCTTTCGAGTTGTCATCATCAGGCGTGTGAGCGCTAACTAGAATCTCACTTCCTCGGCCGTCGTTGCCCGCACGCAGTGGACTAGGCTTTGGGCACCAGAAGCTGTCATCACCAGTCGCGAACTAACTAAGCTTACCTGGTAAGTTCTACGATCATTGTCTGTTGGAGAGCATTGATCCCTTGGCGAGTCGTCGTCATCAAGCATGTGACTGCTGACTAGATTCTCACTTCCTCGACCGTTGGTTCTCGCACGCAGCAGACTAGGCTTTGGACACCAGAAGCCATCGTCATCAATCGTGAAATGACTAAGCTTACTTGGTAAGTTCAGCAATCATTGTCGGTTGGAGAGCAATGGTCCCTTGGCAAGTCATCATCATCAGGCGTGTGAGCGCTGAATACATTCCCACTTTCTTAGCCGTCGTTGTCCACGCATAGCGGACTAGGCTTCGAGCACCAAAAGCTTTCGTCATCAGTCGCGAACTGACTAAGCTTACCTGGTAAGTTTGGCAATCATTGTCTGTTAGAGAGAAATGATCCCTTGGAGAGTCATCATCATCAGGCGTGTGAGCGCTAACCAAAAGCCGTCGTCATCAGTCGCGAACTGACTAAGCTTACCTGGTAAGTTTGACAATCATTGTCTATTGGAGAGCAATGATCCCTTGGCGAGTCGTCGTCATCGTGCGTGTGAGCACTGACTAGACTCCCATTTCCTCGGCCATTATTGCCCACGAGCAGTGGACTAGGCTATGGAGCTGACATTCGAGTCTGGTCGCGGCGGGGATGATCAGGGGCGTAATGGACAACCGTGGAAGTTCTAGTAAAAGCAAATATTCTTATTGATAATATTTTTTGAGATGTTCTACATTCCATGGTCATTTAAGTCTGTCGCAGTCTACGTCTTCCAGCCAGTGCGTACCCGACCTATTGACCTTAGTTACTCTGTAGGGTCCTTCCCTGTTCGGTTTAGCTTTCCCGCGCCAACTTCTTTGGTGTTTTGTTGGGTCTTTCTGAGTACCAAATCGCCTACCTTGAATTCACGTGGCTTGACTTTCTTGTTGTAGTATTGTGCTATCCGTTGTTGGTAGGCAGTCATCTTGATGGAGGCTAGATCCCGCCTTTCTTCAAGGAGGTCTAGTCCAATGCGTAAGGCTTCGTCATTGCCGTCGAGTTTGAATTCTTTCGTTCGGAAGGTAGGCACTTCGAGTTCTACCAGAACCATAGCTTCTGACACGTATGCCAAGGCGAGGGTGTTTCTCCATTAAGGATTATTTTAGTTGTCTGATATGCCTAAAGTATTCCCGGTAGTTCTGGAACCCATTTTCCTTTGGCAGCATCAAGCTTCCTTTTTATCGCCTCTAGGATTGTTTGGTTGGTAACTTATGCTTGGTTGTTGGCTTGTGGGTGCCCTAGCGAGGAAAGTGGTGATTGATTTTCAAACTTTTGCACAGTTTTTTAACCTTGATACCTTCGAACCGAATTCCGTTGTCGCTTACTAACACTCTGGGGATGCCAAATCTACAGACGATGGTGACCCATATGAATTTTTCTATCTAAACCTTCCCTACCTTGGATAAGGGCACGACTTCGACCCATCTGGTGAAGTAGTCGACGACCACAAGAAATTACCTTTTTGCCAGATGAAGTTGAGAGTGGTCCGACGATTTTCATCCCCCACTGCGCAAAAGGCCATGGACTTGTCATCGGTGTCAGTGGCTGAGCAAGCATGTGTGTGCGGCGTGAACATCTGACATTTGTTGCACTTGCAGATAGCATTCTTGGCGTCTTGTTGCATTGTCGGCCAATAGTACCTTAGAGTTAAAGTTTTATGGATGAGGATTTTCTCTCCGGAATGATTTTCGCATATACCGGTATGGATTCTCCCCAGGATCTAACTTGCCTCTGAAGGTGAAAGACATCGGAGCAGTGGTCCAGTCACTGACATCCTTGCAGCCCTGTTTTTAAGTCTTATGGCTTTGACTTTTTAAGTCGGTAGGGTTCCGGTTGCAAGGTATTCGAGGACCAGAGTCATCCAATTTGGTGATGCGTCTGCAGTGAAAACATCTCTAGGTTCTTCTTTGTCGAGGCTTGATCGCTTTTGGTATTCAATGAGACCGTTTGAGAATTTGACCGAGGTCGAGGCTTCTCTGGCTAGCGCGTCAGCTCTTTTATTGTCGTCTCAAGGGCATTGTACAAGCTCACACCTCTTGAACCTGTTCATTGTACCCTGTACTTTTTCGCTGTAGGCTATCATGCGTGGGTCCTTGTTGTTGAAATCTCTTTTTGACCTGATTGACTACCAGTTTTGAGTCGTTGTATGCTGTTAGGTGATATATCCTGATCCCAAATGCTAGCTTTAGGCTGGACAAGAGGGCTTTGTATTCGGCCTCGTTGTTTGAAGCGGTAAAGCCGAATCTGACGACTTTTTTGAAGGTGAAGCCGTTGGGGGAGCGGAGTGTGATTCTGGTTCCGCTTGCTTTCCCTGTCAATGATACGTCGTAGCGCAAGACCCAATCCTGGGTGCTTGAGTCCAAGGTCTGGTGATCTGTCTTTACCAGTCGTTGATAAGTACACATGTGTTCTTCAAGCCAAACAACATCACCCTACAACAATATATCCCTCTTTCAGTTACAAAGGTTGTATTTTCTTGATCCGATAGGTGCATCAATATTTGATTGTAGCCTGAGTAGGCGTCTATGAAGCTTAGTATGCTATGTCCGGACGTGGCGACCACGATCTAATCAATGCAGAGGAATGAGAAGTTGTCCTTCAGGCAGACTTTGTTTAGGTCCGTATAGTCTACACACACCCTCTTTCAGTTACAAAGGTTGTATTTTCCCATTTTTCTTTTTTACAAGAATGGTGTTCGCCAGCCCATTTAGGTATTGTGCTTCCTTAATCATGTCCACATTGAGTAAACATTGCATCTCCTATCAGGCGCCATTGTCCTCTTCTTCCGTCGTACGATTTTTCTTGTGGGGCCCACCTCTAGGCAATGAGTGATTATTGATGGGTTAATTCTCGTCATGTCTCGCATGGTCCAGGCAAAAATGTCTTGATTCCGTTGTAGCAGCTTCGTGAGTTGCTCCACCAAGTGTTTGCTCAAACGGGAACCTATCTGGATAGCCCTACTGTTGAGAGGGCTATCGAGGTAGACCATGATGGTTTTTTCCTCCGGTTGGTCGGCATTGGACCTACCTCGAGGGCTTACTGGAGTCTCGTCGCCTGGGATAGGTTACTCTTCCCAACCTCTTGGGCGGGATAGAGAGTCATCTTAGTTGCGGAGCTAACCGCCAACTGAGAATCGCTCGGTAGTAGTGTCGTTATGCACTAGCATTCCTTGGCAACTGCCTGGTTGCCTATTAGCGTACCAACTGCTTTGTCCGATACTTGATGCACTAGTGTAGAGTGAAGACTGCCGCTCCCATTTGGTGTATCCAAGGGCTCCCCAGGACCGCATTATACATCGAAGGGGAGTCGATCACTATTAATTCTTGAAACAGGATTTTTTGAATTGGCTTATCTCCCGCTAGTACTGTTAGTCCTATCTTTCCCACAGGGAAGCGTTTTTCGCCGCTGAAATTGATCATCGGACGGTTATCGAGGGTCAATGCTTTCTCCTCTAGTTGCAAGCTGCGGACATGTAGAAAAATAGGACGTCCAATGAGCTCCCAGTGTCCACCAAGGATTTCCTTACTTTCCAGCTTGCTAGAGAGATCGTTACTACCAAGGCATCAGTGTATGGGAGATGTATGCCCTAGAGTTCTTCTTCCGTAAATGCTAGTGGCGGCACGAAGTGGTCATGCTTCTGAGCACACGGTGCTAATTATTTGCCGCGTATTGCTTGGATTCTCATACCTCGGAGGGCCTTTTTCCTGGACCTATTAGATAATTCGGACTCGGAATGGGCTCCGTGAAGCACGCATATTGTCACGACCCGATCCACATAGTACTACATTATCCGCTTTGGGTCCGAGGTCCGCACGGCTTTAAAACGTGTAGTACTTTGTAGATCCAAACTCGTACATATATAATACATCACCCTCCTTTACCCAAGGGATGTGGGACTATGATCCCCCCTTTGTATCTTGTCAACCCTATTAGGATCTATGGGCTCTTGGGCTTCTCCCTCACCCTTCCCCTCAGGTCCGCCCACACAAGGTATCACAGCCCACCCCCTTGGGAGCCCAACGTCCTCGTTGGTACACTTTCGGCTGGGTCAGACTCTGATACCATTCTATCACGACCCAATCCACAAAGTACTATATTGTCCGTTTTTGGTCCAAGGCCCGCACGCTTTAAAACACATAGTACTTTGTAAATCCAAACTCGTACATATATAATACATCACCCTCCCTTACCCAGGCGACTGAGACTATGATTTTCCATTTGTAGCGTGCCAACCCTCTTGAGATCCATGAGCTCTTGGGTTTCTCCCTCACTTTCCCCCTCAGGTCTGCCCACCCAATAGTATCACACATATATTGTCGGCTAATTTATTTTTGGGCTCGGCTTTCCTCCTGGTTGCCCGTCCTCTTCTAAGGCAATTAGCTTTTCGCTTCGCTTGCCAAGTCTGCCATATTTGTTGGTGGGTCCAGAGTTCGGAAGTTATAGAGTTTACCTTTCTCCAATTCTCCAATTCGTCGATGAAGGTTGAGACAGTCACTGTGTCGTTACACACGTTGACGACAATTAAATTGTTGTTGAAGCGAGTTAGATACACCTTCAATGTCTCGTCAGGTCTTTGTTTCATCGATTTGAGCATTTTCATCGTCAGCAGGACTTGGCGTATAAAAAATGATCTTGGATCCGATTCAGGGTCCGTCAGTGCTGCTACTGTTTCGAAAGTGTTAACTTTTTCTCTATTATTGAGTGATCGGTTAGTCAACATCTCTTAGTATTCTGAGAAGAGATGATGATAGGGAAAGGTTAGGAACTTTGTCGGTCCCCATGGATGGCGTGAAACTGATGTAGTCTTTTTTCGCTCCCTGTTTTGATCTTGGCCTGCAAACATGCACAAAGAACGCACGTGAGCCACGAACCTCCGTTTTGGTGGCCGATAGCACTCTGATGCTAAAGTCAAACAAAGATATGAGGAAGGTGTAATACTGTAAACATGAAATTTATACCGTACCTTAGCTTACCAACCTCATGTCTTATTTATAGTGAAGGAGTTTTGATTCAACCAGACCATCGATGATATAGTTTAGGGAAGAAAATTTGCATGGAGATCCATCTCTAATTATGAGTCGTGCTGTGGAGGGAAGTTTTCCTGTTGACCATGTGCTCCTACATATGCGGGAGATAGTTTTCGTTCGGAGAGTAGTCTATAGGTAGAAGTCTCCATATGTGATACATACTCTGAAATTTACTTCATAGTTGGAAGCAATGAGCCGATGTTCTTGCCCATCCGAAGCTGATCCTCGAGATACTTGCCTTAACAGGGCTTACATGTATTGAAGATAGTTGTGAGACATGTGGGCCTAGCAGGCTGTAAAAATTTCGATTTGTTTGGCGGGCTTAGAATCGCATGGGCCGAATGAATGTTGGGCTGACACTAGATCTTATATTTCCTTGAGATCATCATGACACGTGTACGACACAGAGTTGGGACCATTTTGGTGTATCATCAAGTCTCATATCAGACTACTCCACCGTCTGATATGACTATTCAAGGCAACACCACAAACCCAACATATTCCATCTTCAATTTAATACTAGGTTGCAAGGATACTGATGCAATCGGATATGCACCTGCCGATCCCGATAATATCCAACTTGCAAAATGAGAAGCGTGAAGCCCATAACCACCATGGTAGTGGCCGAAGGCACTTCGATGCTTAAGTCAGATATCGGGTCAAGAAAGAGTAAAGAATGTATGTAAATTGCAGTGTGCATGCGTGAGTATCTACGTATTTTCTTCATCATTTTACTGATTCTTATCACGATGCCTCCCTCTCCAACTGCCCATGCGATCAAGGTCATGATGGAAGGAGGAGATGTTGCCTAAGATTATACCTTTGCATGATTGAGTTATTCGGCGCTTGGCTCTGTTTAGGACCCTATGCTTGATTGGGCTAGAATTAATTTCATGCAAGTGGATTTGTGCCTGTGACAATTCTTAGATTCGTTGTTCGAGCCTTATTGTCCTGGGCCAAGCCCAAGGACTCGTGCCTCTGGGGCTGGCATGTCTTGGGCTTGGACGCCTGACTTATGAGTTCAACGATAGTCTTGCGCATGGGTCCTCTCAGGACTTCGCTGAAACATTTTACGTGCTAGAGTTAGTCCATGCCACATGTACGATTGTGATTGTTTAATGTCTCATCAGATACACATACGGGTAAACCTTTATTCACCTTCCTGCCACATACAAAACCCACTCCATCTCTAGGGGCAGCCCCTTTTGCCCACTCTCTCTTTGAAGCCTACCTTTCTTCTTTTTTTCCAACCACCAAAGAACCATATATCGTCCCTCTCACCGACGATTCTCGCTCACTAGAAAGACCGGCAACCACCTGACCAACATTATCTCAAGCCAACCGTGACCTCCACCCCTGTTCACTGTTCTTATTCTTCTTCTTCTTCACAGACTTCTTCAACATCTCCCTCTTCCTTTCATTGGCCCACTTCTTCGTCCACCTTCGTGCACACACACAACCACATACACTAACCAGACAGGCCATCTCACTCCACAGGTCCCACGTCGCCATCCCTTTCTTTCCTTCTCTTTCACACCCTACGACATCACCTTCCACCATCATGAGCCTCTCTTCCTCTCCTCACAACCACTTCATCAGAATCTCAACGTATAGAATAATCACCACAGAACAAAACAACCACTTAACCTTGTCATTTGTAGCCACCTTATCGCCACAATATCATGCCACTGACTAGCCACCTTCGTCCTCTCTCTCTCTCTACCCCCTCCGTTTCTCTCTCTATCTCACTATAATCGACAATCCGTCTCCTTTGTTTCTCTCTCTCGTAGGTACAAGATTCGATCGCACAGAGCAGATTGTAAAACACAGAGACGCGACCATGAAGAGGAAGAAACAGTAAGGAAGAAAAGAGGGAAGAATTCAATTTCTTTCTATTCACTATTGGTACCTCGAGATTTAGTCTGTACCACCACAAAGCACCACGTGAGGAGCTGATAGATTTCGCCTATGCTACCACGACCACCTCCACCATGATTTACTAAACCCTCCGCTAAGGAAGTAGATGATTCCTCAGGCTTAGTAGAATTTTCTCTTGGTTTTTAATCTTTTTCGATACATTGTATGATTTGACATTGGGAAGATTTGTGAACAAATGCATATTACTTTCACCGTGTAAGTCATGCATCCTTGGTAGTTAGAACTTAGAATTATTCTATGTTTTTGTTTAAGTGTGTTTTATTCGTATTACTTAAACATGCGATTAGTTGTGCCTTAATTAGACAATTAATGCTAGGGATTTCCATCTTTGCTAAAATCAATCCACTACATTGCTAAGAGACAATAATTGACATTAGTATAATTTTATAAACCTGATGGATGATTTGAAAGCCTTCACATTTCTCTCTTTGATTCTTAGACTCTATTTTAATTGTTTTTCTGCCTTCCATTAGTTAAGAAATTTTCAATTGTTGTAACACCCTTTCAAATTGGTTTAAATAGATTGTAGTGTTCGATTGTGTCTTCAATCCTCGTGGGATTGACCCGTATTTGCCATTGTCTACTAGTTACACAACTGTGCACTTGTGGTATAACAATCATGTTAAATTAGCTTATTAATTTTGGTTAGTAAAATCTGCATCAAGTTTTTTGCACCGTTGTCGGAGATTGTAACGGTACAACCGAAGCCTAGGGTTTATTTTTACTAGTTTATAGATTATGTATACTTTTCTTTGTTTAGGAACAGAGTTAGGCGTCACTTGTTTATTTGTTAGTAGTTGAGTTTTAATTTATTAATTTTACATTTGTTTGACAAAAAATCATAGACAGATATTCACATGAGGGATCGACAACAACTCGACTTCTAGCCGGTATTGCAAGCAACCCGAAAGAGATTCAAGCCTAAAGTAACTTCTCTCCACCGCATCTACACCCGATTTTTGTTGCGATCACTTATGTTTTGGATGTTTTAGGTAGTATTTCATGAAAATTTGAATAGTGGCATGACTGATTTGCAACTTTCGCGCCCTCTCCCGCGGATAGGTTAACCACCATCTATCTTCGGGTTAGGAACCTAAACCTTCACTATTTAAATTTGTAGCAAGATAATTGTCTATGACATGTTTGATGCTCATAAGGTCACTCTTTGAAAGTTTGAAAGCTTAAAGTAGTCAAGTGAAGGAACATATCCTTTCTTGGAATAGTTTTGAACTGACATTTCACTTTGAGATGGAAAGTGAAAAATGAGGTAGGTGCAATTTTGTAGTGGCAGAATTGATAGAAAATTACCGTGCATCTCCCATAGTTAAGTAAATTAAATTGAATTTAAGCCTTGTATTAGGAACAAAACTCTAGAGTCATCTGTCATTCATCTTGTTTGCGCGTCATTTAGGTGTCATTTACGGCTCCATTGTTTTAATTTTTTTTAAAGTTAGAGCATCTTAATACAGAGATTAGACTTTGAATTAAAAAAAAAAAACTAAATTAAGGAGATTGTTGAATAGAAAGCCTTTAATGATTACTTTTCCCCTTCTGCCTCGAAGCTAGAAGCAGATGTTATGACTATGGCTAAGAAAATAGATGCAATTTTGAATTTGACTCAACCCCTATCTCCCATGAATGTTTCATTTGAGGTTTGTGTTGCTTGTTTAAGTCTTAACCATTCTGCAGCTGATTGTGATTTGCAATATGATTGATGGTGTCAAATTTTATTCTCCTTGACTTTGATCTGCACAGGGAACACACGTGCCAAAGACCTCCATGACACTCCAATGCTTAAATCAGACAAGGCTTGAGAAAGATGTAATGTTGTAAATTGGGTTTTATAGCGCACATTTGTTACTCAACCTTGTGACTTATTTATCATGCGAGACTCCTTGTTCGGCTAGGCCTTTGGTGGCGTAGTTTAGGAAAAAATATTTTGCTAAAGTTTTCATGCATAGCTTAGGAGTCGTCCATATAGGAGAGTTTTCCAACATGACTTGTGCTCTTAGATCTGTTGGAGATTCTTCCCTTGTGGAGTGTTGTCCATGCAGGAAAGTTTTCATGCATCAGTTATAGTCCAATATTTGTTTCATGAGAGTAGTCAGTGTATTGTTGCCTTTTTCATCTTAGATCGATCCCCCAAAAACTTGCCTTATTAGGTCTTACGGTATTGGGCTTGACCATGTGACATATGGGCTTAATAGGGCATTGCTATTTGAGTTCAGCCTTTTGGACCCTACCTTAGTAGGTCTCATGTGTCTGGGCTTTGCCAAATTGGGTGAGCAATTAAGCCAGTTTTGCTCTGTTTAGGAGATCACCATGACACATGTACTGCGCGGATTACTGGACAGTTTGGTGTATCATCAACTACTCCCTTCCAGTTAGTGGGTCAGCTCGTCGGTCCACTAAGTCATGTCATGAAGGAACTGGGTAGTAATGTTGATTGAGTCTGAATCATCTCCTCGAGTAGGGTACATCATTGATTAGGTATGCGACTACTAAAAAAAGGCAAAAATCCTTGCTTCTATATAAATCCCTTTCTCTGCAGAGTTTAGATTATTTACTCTTTCGATCCCAGAGACTTTGCATTGTTATTTCGTTTTCTGCGCTTTTGGCTTTGTTCAACTTCCGTAATCAAAAATTTGTACACTATGGCGAGCCATAATCAGCTTCTTGATGAACTGTTTGCTAATGGTCGTAAGTTCTTTAGGAGAACTCGATCTTAGATACGAATCCGGAAGGCCTTCGCGAGAAGTATGGGATCCTTGATGATCTGGTGCTCTTCACATTGGGCGCTGGTCAGATGCCATTGTCATTGCCAGAAAGATTTTTTGCTTGCACAAAGGTATACTTCAATCGAGCGTGCGTTTTCCCGTGATCAAGGAAATTTGGCGCTTCCTAACGTAACTTGACATTCCGCCCGCTCAACTGGTGCCAAACAGGTATAGGACGGTGATCGTCATTTTGATCAGGGCGAAGGATCTTGGTGTCCATGTGTCTCCAAGGGTGATCCAATTGCCCACCTCTCTTCGGATAAATGAGCACGTTGTGTGCGTGTTGAAGTCGTCGGCTTGCTTGGGCAAGTTGCTTGATGACTATAAGTTCTGGCAAAAGTATTGTTTCATGACTTTTGTAGACTCGAAGTATTTTGAGATTGATGGTCGTCTGATCAAGCGGGAGTTCAAACAACTGAGTAAGTATAACACGTTCTCGATCCCGTTCATGTTGACTATATACTGAACTATTATCCGTGCTTTTGTAGGGAAAATTTCAACGACGCCCCTTTCTTCTGAGGACAAAGTGGTCATGGATAAATTTTGTGACATGCCCGCAATAAGGGTAGAGGATGTTGTGCATCCCGACAACATCAAACATAGCACATTGTGGGCTTACTAGCACGAGACTCCCACTCTTTTTAGAGTCTCAAAACTGAAGCCTGAAGACGAACCTCCCTTGAAAAAGATGAAGCTCCCGAAGGTTAAGATCCCAAGCACGTCAAAGAGGGTGGGATTGAATGGGGCACTTTCTTTTTTGTGTTTTCAAAAAAGCCTCGCACCCATTTAAGCCTGCTTCCAAATGGTCGGCCCCTCCAGAGGACACAAAGTTGAGGGGCAAGATCATGATGCGTCTGATGAGGCAGAAGTTGTTGTGCCCGAGAGGCATGTTGCTCAGGTGAAGGCCTCTGTTTCCCTTCCCTACTTAGAGAAGGCATATATGAAAATGGTGGGGGTTGAGGGTGCACTGCCGCGAAGGTTATGAACAACCTACTGCTGCAGGCAGGGATGGCCGCTTTATCCAATGCGGGTCAAACTCGACCCTTTTCTTTGGAGGATTTTCAATATAACCCTGCTCTGGAGCAGGAGTCCTTTGGCGAGAAGTCGCCCAATCATTGTCTGTGTGGCAAAGGGCCCCCTCTGCATTGCCCATACGGTCCTCCCTCTGAATTGCCCATACTAATCAGGTTAAATTAGTCATTAATTTAGGTTAGTAAAATCCTCATCAGTAATCTAATAATTAATTAATGAATCATATTGATAAACTATAAACATAAATGCATAAACACCAAAGTCATACGGTTATCATTTCATTAATTTGTTAAACACCAAAAAACTATCATAACGCATCACTATATGCATCCTACACATGCACATCACACAAAATTGTTCATAGGTATCGGTGGCGTATCAAGGTGTATTGGTATCAGAGATGTATCTGATACAAGCACGTTGTATTTTTTTGGCATATCAAAGAACACAATCTTTTTAGTTAAAAAAAAACACGGGACATGAGCAAACTTTGTGATCAAACTGTCCAATGCTCAGTAATGTTTCTTGTTGGATTTGAACATTTGTTTCATTTACAGCCACATTTCCTCAAAACATTCAATAGGGCTGGTGAGAGTGTGGGTGGACATGCCACAATGTAGGGTACGTATAAAATTGTACAAATCTTATCTGATCCAGGTATCCAATGTGTTTGATCATTTGTATTATCTGCATAGGTCTCAAAATGGAACCAAAACAGTGATGACTTTGTAAGTCTCCATTTACATGAAACTAAATCACAAAATATAATAAAAATTAAACAACTGATTTGATTTCGATTTTATTAATGAGGTTTTGCATGTTAGGTTTGATGAGTTATATCTAATAACTTACAACATGCCAATCATAAGCAAGGACTACATATATAGTCTGGCACAACATGTGGTGGGTTCACTTAGCTCATGCAGATGTTATGGAAGTTGATCAGTGAGAGCATCCAACCTGTCTGCTCATTGCATTTGTTTTGCTTAAGTTGTTGAGAACGAACAATAGAATATGGCACCAATGATGATCAGAATTGGAATAAGACCTCAATGCAGTACATGCTCTCTTCAATGAAACAAATGATGGCCAGGGGGTGGGTGTTTTGCCCAAACTTTATCAACTTTTTAATTTCATTAGAAAATGGTATTTTTCATCAAATTTTTAGTTAACTACAAGGGGAATAAGTGTCACGATCCAATCCACAGATTACTATATTGTCCGCTTTGGGTCCGAGTCCTACACGGCTTTTAAACGCATAATATTTTATAGATCCAAATTCGTACATATATAGCACATCGTCATTCCGCACCCAAACGATGTGGGACTATGATCTCCCCTTTGTAGTTTATCAACCCTCTTGAAACTCATGGGCTCTTAGGCTTCTCCCTCACCATCCCTCTCAGATTCGTCCACACAAGAGTATCACAACATGAGACCAAAAACTCCCGCAAACAAAAAGCAAAACAAGATCACAACTAAAATATGAAAATCACATTCCTATTACGGATCGATCAAACCATCTTCTAGTGATCATAGAATCGTGAGTTGATCAATATGTAAAATCATAGAGCAATTAGAACTTTGTCACGACTGGCCAAATGCTATCTAATTCCGGCCTAGAGCCCCAAGACAAAGTTTTAAATGTGATGATACACCAAAATAGACTAATCATCACGGCCATATACGTGGCAGAGAACATTCATCATGAAGATATGGCATCTCATCCACTGGGTCAGCTCATAAAATCCATGAAGGATGAAATCAATCACAGAGGTCCAGACGATGCCTACTAATGAGAAGATATAAACAAAGCCCAAATTCAGGCTCGAACGAATCAAAGCCCGAATCCAGGTCCGACACGAGTTCTCTCATAAAGAAGATGAACGTTGCACTAAAAAGAGTCGTGGAGAGAGTTACGCATCTCCATTAAGGATGAGATTATTATGAGAAACATTTCCTTCCGTTGTGTTTCACATGCTTAAGTCACGCAGAGAATTAACCACGGCTATTATAAAAGGTAAAGGGAACATTCGACACATTTATGCAACTTTAGCTAAGTATTGTCCAGATTTACTTCCTTAGACTTAAGCATCGGAGTGCCTTCGACCACCAAAAATGTGGTCTTTGGCAATCTAACATCTGTTTTGCAGGTCAAACTCACAGGATGACGATTTTTGGACGCATTAGTTTGGCGTCACTACAATTTGACAAAGCTCACTACAATTTGATAGAATATCAACAAGCCGTCAGAGCAAATAACACACTATACAGATCCCCAGCCTAGTGGTGATCGTGACAACTCTCCTACTGGCAACGATGCATCACAAACAGTTCATGAACAAGTAGCAGCCTGGATCATCGAATCGATGACGCCCGAGAATTCGGATCCACGACATGCAATAGCCCAAACAATCCAAACATCTGGCGACGATGTCACAGATCCTCGAGTAGACCTGCTCATGGCCCAGATGAACTACATGACAAAGATGTTGGAAAAAATCACTCAAGTGTGCATCCAGCCAGGTAACCTTGTTCAGACACCGCCCCAACAAAATTCCACCAACCGAACTCAAGGAAGTGACGAAATTCCAGCGGAACCCCTACAGGGAAACTTCGAAAGCAACGAACTCCCCCAATGCAAGACTCCATAGTGTGACAGAACGTTTGCTAAAATCATGTTCAGAATACGAGTCACGAATCCCAACATTCTATACGAATTAGCCAAATCACCATTCTCTGATGCTCTCATGAAAATCATCATGCCGAAAAGTTCACTCCGCCAAAGTTTGAAGTATATAATGGTATTGCCAACCCAACTGCTTACCTAAGATACTTCCACCACACGATGGCCCTGAAGGAAGCCACGTAGTCGATCTTATGCAGAACATTAGCCTCACCTTCACATCGATGAATTGGCTCAACAGCCTACCACCGAGGTCGATAGACTATTTCCAAGAGTTAGTCATCGTTTTTATTACTAAATTCATCGGGAGTCAGCGGATGAGGAAAGGACCACACTACATTCTGCATGTCAAATAGAAGTCTAAAGAAAATATACAAGAATATGTCATTCGTTTTACCAATGAATTGATAATGATCGATAGATGCAGCGATGACACAGTTGCTGCAACCTTTATCGTCAGATTGAAGATATGCCCATTTTTTGATGCCCTTAACCTGGAGCCTCAAAAGGCATGGCGGTTTTGTCGAAAACAACCAAAAAACACATATATCTTGAAGAGATGAAAGCTACCAGGAGGAAGAATGAACAGGAAAGAGAAAACCATTCAAAGTAATGGAAAATTAAATAAGAAAGAAGGCGAGACGATGGACCCCAAGAAGAAAGCAATCAATCAAATAAACATCGAAACAACGGAAAAATTGAGTCCAACCAGCGGGAATCTAGGAAGTCACAATCGGAACGGCCTAATCACGACCGAATAACCAGTGTAATGAAAGGGAACATTCTACACAGGTATGTAACTTTAACTGAGTTTTGTCAAGATTTTCTTCATTCTTCAAACAAATTTGTTGACTTAAGCATCAAAGGGCTTTCGACCACCAAAATGGTGGTCCTTCGCAGTCTAACATTTGTTTTGCAGGTCAAACTTACAGGAGGACAATTTTTGGTCGCATCAATTTTAATATTATTCATGAAAATAATAACACATATGTATTTTATTCTAGATAAATACAAGTTGTATACCAAATAATGTTTATTCACTGAAAGCTCAATTTACTAAATCTTTCTTATAAAAGTTAATATGCTAAAATTCATAGCAAAACATATTCACACACACATATATATATATCATTTCATATAAGTACTAGTAAAGCTAACACAGTTATTTACATTTGAAAACAAAGAATAACATCAATGTGAAATAAACAAAATGTTTTATTTCTTGTGGATCACGTTCCGTTCACGAACCCATTTGGGATGGGATGAGGTCGGAATGAGATCTATCATGTCTCATGCCGACCCCTACATGTGATTGTCGGTACGAATTTTCAACATGATACATGTTGACCCCTCCCTCATTTTTAATGTTGTTACGTAGGACTTAGGTTGTTGGGCCTTGTCAAAAAGTCTATTAATTCTTTAATTTTCATTTAGGCGGTGTTTGTTTTTTAAGTGCAAATTAACTTCTGACTGGAGTTAGAAGTTCTGAATGATCTTTTAAATGAACTGTGAACTGCTAATTAAAAGCTGTAAAATAATCTCCATGATCTCCCCTATATAACAAATGAAGTTTTGTTTAACTTTGAAACAGTTCAATCTTTCGAAATTAAGAGCATTAAGACAATCACTACAAAACGATCCCTATAATTTCTCTTCACATTGTCTGACTCAAAAGAAAATCTTTCTATAATGAGCCCTTCTAGGGGGGAGGAGGCCTGGAGTGTGAGGTGGGTGCAAGACTGCCCATCACCATCCATCATCCTAGAGATGCTCATCATGCATTCATCTTTAAGATGATGGAGTGACGTAAGCGGGCCTTGCACCCACCTCGCTCTCTGGGCCTCGCCCCCTAGAATCAAGGTTCTATAATATCTCTCCCAGACAAGATACTAATTAAAAAGTCTCTCCCATTCAAGAAGTCTTTCTCATTTCTTCTGCAAAGATTTCGTGTAATTAATAAGAGTGATTACAAGTAACACAAATTCATTCTTTTTAATTCCCATCCCTCCCCTTCTTCCTTGTTCATCAAGCTCTATAACAATCCTTGTATGTTACCTTTCACAGTACCAGTCCTCTCCATTGATACGTCCCTCAAAGTGGGGGATGCCTTATTGCAGAATATGAACATGGCCCCTTAGTACTTCTTTAACAAAAGAATGCGACATCTGATCCATTCTTAGTGTTGGTGGGTTTCTTTCGCTTCAGAAAAAAAAATGTGATATAAGATGTTTCATAAACACGATATTGTCCACAACTTAATCATATAATACCATCAGATACATTTCCATCCAAAAAGCCTTCACGTAGATCCAACAAGTTATTATTGTTTTATCGATACAAGCCACTTGTTCAACGACGAATCGAGAGAGTCATGTGTCCCATGGACCTAACACATTATGGATGCAACCCATATGTCATTTCAATAGCTCTCACAACGCGATCAATCCTACAGTTGGCAAACATTGAATCGTCACCTTTCCGCTAATTATAGTACCTAAAAATATCAAATTTCATGGTTAATAATTAAAAACCGTTTCATCTCTATTAACCCAAAAAAAAAAAACACACACACACAAAGTAGTATCTCATGTGATTAAGGTCTCCTCAAAACTCACTTGACCATAGCTTTAAAAAGAAAGTCCTTTTGGGGGCCTATTTACTAAGATGGGCTACCATGTTCAGAAAAAGTGATACACCAAGTAAAATGGTTCAACATCGGCCCCTTTTGTCACCCCTTGTATTTTATTCTACCCATACACAATTGTAGTTCATTCTCTCATAGATCTCTACTTGTCCCCTTCATTTATTTCCATATAGATAAGGGTATCTTACTACTCAACAAAAGGGTTTGCAGTAGCAAATATTATATAGCTATTGTAATGGAGTAACAAGTCCTTTATTTGCACTAATATGCATTACTACACCATTGAGACTTCTTACAAGATCTATAAACTTCTTCATATTGTATAACTCAAGTTACAAGGTGATCATCTTGTAAAAAACATAGAGTATGACTGACATAATAGATGTATTAGTTCATCTCGCACACATAGACAGTCACCTTCATGCAGTTGGATCGTCTCAATCCAAATACCAACGAGGTTATACATTGTACCATAGAGAGCTCACAATCACACAACTTTCTTCCCAATGTTGCAATTGAGTCTCTAAGCTTTGAAAGAAAGCAAACTAGACCTAAAAAAAACATCTCCATGTGCTAGTTAAGCAGTCAACTAAGTAGAGACTTTAATATTTCATCAACATCAATCAATTTCCATGACCAACTTAACTTCAACTACAAATTACACAAACAATACGCAAACTGCAAAAATCACGCAGATAACAAGTGTTTGTTTTGTACCAAAGATGCCTGATTTTCTTCTTGGGCATTTGATTTTAAATTAATTGCTTACAAAATCTGCATAATTACACCAACCATGGATGATGATGGTTCAAACTTCACATCAGTCTTGCTCCCCCTTTCCTGGAACGGATCACATTTTGTTGAGTAATTAACTTAGCACATGTAGAGCAAAAGTTTAGTAATTAACAAATGGGTGCATCAATAAATGGGAGTTGGTTTTAAGCACGGTTTATGGCATCCCCAAATTTATTGTTTGAAATTCAATAGGACTTTTTTTTATTTTTTTTATTTTATTGAGTCCAGATGATATACGCAAGCTACATATATTCGGTCTCTACTCCATAAGTCGAGATGATAACCAGGTAAGTATTTCCTCACAGGCTATTTCAAAATGTGCCTGCAAAGTGCTAAGAGCCTGTTTTTTAGTTAGATCACTAAAATCTCAATGACTGCGACAAAATGAGATGGAGAAATCAAAAGACATACTACTTCCATCAACCTCAGTGAGTAATCCAAATCCAAAGAGCTAACTCCACTGAAATTTAAACATTTTCGACTAATACAAGTTCAATTAAAAGTTAAAATTAGGCTAATGGACTAATCAGTCTTTAAAAGTCTACTGAGAAAGTGATAGCTCAACAGAAAATTTGGACTCTTTTTTCAAGTAGCACTCTAAGGGCTTGCCTACTTTTGGCTATGCTCCCGTTCAACTTGCCAGGATCCAACAGTGATTATCAATGTTAGGTACACTGAACTCGAACTCAATAAGGTTAGAAGCAGTTTTTTTACCAAGTTCGACTAGTGTTGGTTGGTTAAGACTTTAGATTTTCCAAAGAGGTTGTCTAAAATTGGAGTTACACTAAGAAATCCAAAATGAGAAAAATTTGCATCTATTCTAGCAAAATAAACTAGAACAATACAAGTGTTTCACTGTAGTTCATCCATCCATACTGGTTTTGGTCTGGTCATACAGAAATCTTTACTGTACCCCATATATTGGATAGCAATCTTCACTACATCCATCTTTAGATTACAGCAACCAAATACAATTCTCTACAAGCAATAAAAACATTTGTACATATTTCAATATAAGTAATCATACATACTTATATCATCATATCTCTAATCCCTTTTTCCATTTCCAACATACATAACTTAATCCAACCTAAAAAAAAAAAAAAAAAAAAAATCTGGCTCAACTTCGTCTCCCCAGACATTACAATCTAATTATCAAAACTCTAAACCTCTTAATTATTATCTCTACTGTTTCTTTTCTTTCGTTCTTTCTTTCTGTAATTAAAAGCTTCTTGTTGTAAAGTTGTTCAGCATATAGTGCTACACCTCCAATCAACCCTAACTTCTCCCGGCCACACAAGCTGTAGACAAGGCTTCCGAAACGATACAATATGACTACCCATCATGAAAGCCGTAACCCGTTCCGAAACCCGAATATCTTCCATTCTTAATTCCTGCAACCTCTGCACGTACTCCGGCACGTGCACCAAGTCCCAAACAATCCCAACACCACCACTCTTCAACACCCTCACCACCTCTCCTAGCCCTTTCATCCGCTCGGCTGCAGCCGCGGCGGTACGGTGCCCAAACTCCTTACCCACGGTGTGCAAATAAACACCCGAAACAACTACATCGAAGTAATTGTCTGCGAAAGGCAAGTGTCGGGCATCACCCTCCCGACACGTTACATACTCTTGAACTCCCTCGATCCCGGCCGTCCGGAGCGTCGAGACGGTGGTCTTCTTCCGGCGGTCTAACCCGACGACCCGACCCGAACTCCCTTCCTTCTTCAGCTGCAACGCCACCGCGTTCAACAGAATCCCCCGCCCGCAGCCGACGTCGAGTGCAGTCTTGACTGTTGACCAATCGTGGACCACGTTGACCATCCTCTGTGCCATTTCCCAGTGGAGTGCCACGGAGGAGTAGAAGATGTTGGTTGCGGCGAAGAAGAGGCACACGGCGGAGATTGCCGTCACTGAACCGGTGAACCCCGCGATGAAACGCGGAGATCCGGCTGGAAAGGCCGAGAAGATGGTCTCAAAAGTTGAACAGATTGGGTTGAAATAGATTAGAAACAGTATAGAAAGGAATGAAAACAAAAGTGCTTGAATTAGCAAGAACACTAATGTTTGCCAGTCGTCCATTCCGTAGATCGCGTAGATCTGTGTCCAATCTCTTCCTGTTTTACCCATTTCTTCTCCGAATTCGTTTCCAACTCTTCAAATTTTGATAGATCTATACTCAAATGCTACTAATTCGGACCAATAAATTTCAATTAACAAAATAAACCCAAATTACTAGATAGAAGTCACAGAGGAAACGATCTATTATAGGAAGAAAGGATTGAAAAACTGACAGATGAGATCAACCTTTTTACGCGTTTTCTTTGGATTATCAAAGTTATGGATGGAAACGAGTGAAACTGCCAATAGCCATTAAAGAGGTGGCGAAAAGCTAGAATGGAATGAAGTGGAAGAAGAAAGAATGGGTTGGTTTTGGGGTTTTGTGTGTTAAGTGCAGTGGGACTGGGGGAGGTGAAGTAGTAATAGTAGAGATTGCAAAAGAGAAGTGAGGAGGGAGATAAGGGAGAGAGTGATTTGAGAAAGTAGAGTGAGCTTTTATAATGGGGGAGGAGTACGGTAGTAAAAAATAAAGTTTGGTAAAGTCGTACCGGATGACCTGCTACAAGGGTCAGATTTTTCGTGATAAAATAATCAAAACGTATCTACGTTGTATCAGCAAACTAGGCTGTATCAGAGGTCAGTTACGATTTGCTTACACAAACTCTGCTGCTGCTGCTGATGGAAAGTTTCTAATGCAGATATTCTAGGGAGCGCATCCTCCCGAGATGAGCGTCATCTATCGAGATGCACGCTAATGCTCATCTCGAAGAGATACACCCATCCCTCACTCTCTACAAGGGCTGTTTCTAATATGAATCCTTCTAGGTGTCGAGAAAGGGTCAACGCTCATCTCGAGCATTCCTCGCCCCACTTTCTTCACTCCTTCCCTTGACCCTTAGAATTTTCGTTCTAATATAAATTCAACCATTTTATGGTAAGAAGTGTCTGACGATGGAGATTTAGGTTTTGTGATCTGGATAATGTCACATTGTCTATGAAGCTTTTACAATTTTGAGATACACATAATTTTTTTTTGTAAATTTCATCATTTTTTTGAGATCACGCCACGTCATCTTAGTTACAAAATATAATTATAAAAACCTAATTTCCTAACATTTTGTATTAATTTACGAGTTTATCTAGAGAGCTAGCCCCTAGCGCCCTTGCACATTTTTAGGGGAGAGGAGATCTTAAAGTGGTGGGAGGAGTTATTAACCCTCGCCTCCTTTAACCCTTGCCTGCCTCACTGAGTTGGTGGGATCTTGAGTTCTTAAAGTGGTCTTGAGGAGTTTTTGAGATCTCAAGGAAATCCATCTCTTAAAAACATGTAAAGAAACCTCTCCTTACACGAATCTGACATTAAAGGCCTGGCTCTTAAGAATTTTTGGTAGTTTACATTAGACAATTTTTTAAGCCAACTACAACATCAAAAGTGAAAAAATCTACACATGGTTTTTAAGGAACGTTATTGCATTGACAATGAGAGCCATCAATAATCAATCCTACTTCACTGCGAAGAACGGATAACATAATAGATAAGTTTAGAGCATTTCCATTTCAACTTTCTAGGAATGGGAAAACAAAAGGTTACTTTCGATATTGGTTGATGCCATTTACAAAAAACTTAAAGCATTGTCTATTGCTAAGTAAATTTATTTACTTGCAGATGCAAGTTTTCGCCAACTAATTATAGTGCATAAACCTACTTATTATGTTCTCACTTTAATTAGAGGTATCCCCATGAAATCTTTATATAATTTTAATGCTTAAGTTACCGTTATCATACCTCTTTTTTTGTCCCATTCAATAGATCACCGTAGTTATTAAAAATAAACACACTCTCAATTCCTTTCTGGAATGATCAAATTTGAGAAGACATCCGAAACAAGCCTTATTAGAGAGTTAGGCTGATAGCGCCAAGTCAGCCCATCACCATTCATCATCTTAGAGATGGACCCATTTTCAACATCTCTAAAATAATAGATGGTGATGGATAGACCTGACGCGGTCAGCCTGACTCTCTAGAATCAGGGCATTCAAAACATACAAAGAATTTTGTTCGATAAATCAACAACATTAATTCGAGAAGAAACTAATTTGAAACAAAATTAGTTTAAAAAATATTTGTGTGTCCCGATAATGTAAGAAAATCCAATATTTCCAAGTATTTGAATTTTCTTTCGATCTCTCATTAACGCAAGTTTCTTTCGATCTCTCATTAAGGCTAGGAAACCATGTTTTGTAAATATGTTTTGCAACCAGGATGACGTGTCATGATCTGGAAAGAATGATGAAATCCCAGAAGATTTAATGTGTATCTCAAAATTGTAAAAAAACTCCTTAACGATGCCACATCATCATGTTTACAAAACATGATTTCCTAGCCTCACTCGATGACAAATAGTCGTGTCTCCGACCAAATCCAATCAACTAATTTTCCACATTGACACAGTCTTCCATTCCAATTTTTTTGACCACACCCGCCAAATATGGTGCGGATTGACCAATTTAACTGTCGGTGCATCAACACCTAAGCCAACCAAACCATCAATTAGCTTAAACACTAATCAACATTAATGTGCTTGGCAAAGTACATGTTTAACCTCATGGTACTGCCATGTCCTCGTTAGCATATCGTACGAGCAAAGTGAAAGGAGACCTACATTAAATACTTTTACACTCTTACCACTTATATTTAGATCATTCAAATCGATCGTACACGTGTCGGGCAGATAGTGTATGATGTTATTTATGATAGATTCTACCAGGAGAAGCAGATAGGAAGCTACGTGGTGCATTATAGAATGAAGTTTAAGGCGGTCAGATTAACACTTAATTAATTAAGGTCTTTGTGTTCATTAATTAGGCTAGAATCTTGATTATTTAAAAATGAAGAGAGATTAGTTTGGACGGCTGAGATCGATTCATGATTTTGACTTATGACCTCTGAGACCTTGTCGTGTTGTTAGGCTAATTAAATAATTTTTTTGGGTTATATTGCATTTAGTATTTGAATTGATGGATTCCGCAAATGAAGGGAATTTGGTGAGCAAATTTTGGAGGGAGATTGTAATGGAAACGGGTTGAAATTGTAAAGGTTTTTTGTAGGGACAGTTTGTTTGAAAATTTGAATGGGAATGGAATAAATCCCAATTGAGAGTGAGATTTATTATATGACGAAAGTACCTTTACTTTACTGTTAAAGATTTTTTTTTTTTTTTTACGGTGACATAGACAATTTTGTCTATATTGTCAGTGTCTATTATTGTTAAACTCTAAAATGGATTACGTTTCAATCTATTTGCTACTATTATGGTTAACGAAGAAAACATTGGTTTTAGATTCCAACAATTTTAAGTCACAACAAGTTTAATCATAACTGGAATCAGTATTTTGTAAAATGTTGCTGCTTTCAGAATTGATGGCTAAATTCGTCATTACAATGGTACATTATTCTTATGAAGATTTATTATAATTTTTTTTGAATATCATAAACGTTATAGTTTCATTTACTAAATAGAGGTGAATAAGTGTAAATATTTGTTTTTGTTGCCACATTCTTTGTATTGAATAGTTGGAATAGGTAGGTTTGGAAACCACTAAATTGTTTCATTTGTTAATTATTTGGTTTTCTCCAATTTCTCATGTAGTAACTAAATAATAATGTTATGATGGATGAGAACTTTGTTTTATACTTGCAAATCATTCTAAACGAATGAAATATTTTCATAATAAATTTGTGTATAGCACATTTCAAAGATTATGATAATCCAATTTTTCAAATTGAGTGATTTCAATTGCAATAGTTAACTACATTGCAAAATTTATAAATTTTTGAGAAAAAATGAAATATGTTTGCTCGCTGCGCCTCATATATTTTTTAAAATTGCACAATTTCACAAGACTTGAGTTATTGGGTGTATTTTGAAAGACTATGGGATGTCCAAGATTCGGTTTGATATTAGATTCAAAAATTACGTGTACCTTTGAGGCTTGAATAATACTAAAAGGGGTAATTTGGTCATTATAAAAATAAAAAATAAAGAAATGAAAATTCAAGTTAAGCCCGTGCTAAGGCCTGGCTCAATACCGTTCATCATCCTAAATATGCTCATTATGAATGCGGATTTCAAGACAAATGAAATTGTTCAAACTATATATTGTGTAACCATATTTTTCTAATTCACACAAACATAATCGATTCTTTCTCTCAATCGCGTATTAATTAATCTTAATTATCTAATCATCATGAATGTGCTCAACCCAAAGCACTCTAGTTGCCTCCATGTCTAATAACATTTGCATGCCACTTGAAATTTCAATGTTAGGAATGTTGCTTTGTCGATGTGTTAACTAAATGTGAAGCATTATAATGACTAAGAGAATTCAAGGAATCGAACCAATGCAGGCCTTTTTTTTTTTTTTTGGTAGCAATAACAAAATTATTTATTTATCTAAAAAAAAAAACTCAATACCATATTGTGTAATTTCATTAGATATATAAGGAAACCACAAACAAAAAAATATTTAATTTCATTTGTATTGTTTCAGTAGATGTGCAGATACCCTACTGCTAGTTTGCTACAGATATGTGACATTGTGACGCATATATCGAATTAGGTATTTGGGATTGCGAATTTTAAGTTAGCGCGCGTTTTACATATGAATTGCGAAAATTCTAAATGTCAAGGAAGTGGCAGAGGAAAACACTGAGGGAGGGAGGGGACCGTTCATTCCCTTGAAATGCGCGTGTTGACTTTTCTTGCACGCATCCCAAAGGGGTGAGCGGTCCCTCTCTCCCTCCCTCGCTGTTTTTCTCGCCCACTCCATCGACAGCTAGAATGGCTCTATGAATTGTGATAGGTAGTCGATATTTCAAACGATGAAAGTAAAGCCTAAGATAATTGTTTATCAAATGGGGGGAATGTATCGAAATCTGGCCACTTAGCATTCCGTGTTTTAGAGCTAATTCAGAACCTTGACTTGTCGAAATTATAATAATAATATAATCGTTTACTTGAATGAAAACCATTGTTTATGTAAAGTTGAATATATTTAATGAATCAGCTATATAGTTTGATATTTTTCCATTTTGAAATTGTTGAACATCGAACTATACATTTAAGACAAAGGTGAGCAAAGATTCAATGAGCTTATCCATGAAAAGATTAGGTGAGAAAAGGGAAATTTTAATTTATTGATGATGCGACTAAGTAGAGTTTGATTTTGTTGACCTTGTAACGGGCCTCTTCTAAGGACTGAATAGAACTCGGAATTTTTTTCAAAACTTCGCCAAACTTTACCAATAATATCTACTTAACATTGAGGACCTAAAAATCATAATGCAATGTTTGAGCTTAATTTCATGGAAGTGTGGCCAATTGGCATAACACCTTTCACTGCCAAATCCAAATCAAGGCTGTCCTAATCATAATATTATAAAATGGCAAAAATGGCTTACTGGCATGAAATTTATATTGTTTATGTAGGGTGGCAGATAGTTCATTACCAGTAGTTTGGTATTTTTCCATTTTGAAAGTGTTGAACATCCATAAAAAGATTAGGTTAGAAAATGGTTCAATTTAAGACTGGGCAACTTGAGTTTTTTTGTATATATAAATAGGATGCGTTAATTGTTTTTGTTAAAGAAAGAATAGGAAGACTTTCTTTATTCTAGTCTCGACTTTTCTATTTTGTAATATGGATAAATTTTAACAAGGTGCGACTTACGGGTCAATATCATAAAAAAAGTAATTATGCCACCGACAGGTCTCGAACTTAGGAGATAGAGAATAAATTCACACAGCCATAACCACTCGACTATAACACCATTGACTTTTGGGCTTTAATAACCCAAACTTATAAAACCATAATTTTGAACTGCCAATATCTGGTTGCGCTAGAAGATTAAGAATTGCTTGATTAATTACAAAGAGAGCGCGTTCGAAATTTGAGTCATTTTAGCCCACAAATTTTCTTTCCCAACATTTTTCAATTTGAGTCAGTTCAATTTGAAGAAAAATATTTGCAGCCTGAAAGTTAAATTCCATTTTCTACCCTTTACTATATAAGGGAAAGGATATTTTGAGACATACAAGACCGCTTCATTGGTTCACAAAACTTTTTGGTGTATTATGCAGAAAATTCAACCACATGCACAGTTGATAGTTGATACCACCAAACAATGGAGTATCTAGTATATGTTCATTGTACACCAAAGTGGCTTACGTGTGATCCAGATTTCCTGACCCTATTTTCATGTCGGAGAATCATATCATTTATTTATTCCTGAAAATAGGGGCTACATGAAGGCCGATTTCAAGACGAATGAAACTAGTTCAAACTATATTGAGTAACCATATCTTTCTAATTCACACAAGCATAATAGACTTTTCCTCCCACTCTTGTATTAATTATCCATTCATCATGAATGTGCTCAATCCAAAACACTCTAGTTGCTTTCATGTTCATATTTTTTTTTTTTAGTTTAACACTCATTAGTTTATGCCTATTAGAATTTATAGTATTCTAAAAATTGGTCTAAGTGGCCGTTTAGGCGTTAGAAGGTAGAAAAACACACAAATTAATGGTTTGACGGGTTCTGGGCAGTCTGGACTGGGTCTATGCAAGTTTTTTTTTAATAAGATTGATTGTGTTTTTATTTTTATTTTTTTCATCTTTTTTAGAAATTAACAATTTAATTGTTTATTATTCAGTATATATCTAAATGTAGCAAATGATGATTATTTAATGAAATTCGCAAAGGATATGCCGGTATCAATTTTATTATTTTAGTAATGTAGATGTTATCAAACATGACTGAGGTTATTCATGCAATTTGAAGAAAAATAAAAGAGTAAGTTTGGATATTTGTCCTCAAATTCAACTTTGTATAAAGTACCCATCTTGACCAACTTCAGTCATTTGAGTTTTAATAAATTTTGTTCATGATTGTTAATTTTTCATGTTTTTAAATTTTGCATATGTATATTTGGCATTAAATTGGATGTAATTGATAAGGTATTATGTTTAACTTTTGTAAATTATTAAAGTTATAATACAACGCGCCTAGGCCCCTTGGCGCTAGGCACCTGCTCGCCGCTCGCCCATCGACTAACGCTTTTTAGAACACTGAGAATTTGACACTTGTTTTGAAAACTATTTTAGTTTAACTCTCATTTTCTGACAAAACTGTTAAGTCGGCAACATTGACCGGTCATAATTAATTTTTGGACTCTTTTACCCTTACCTTAAGTTGAAAATTAAACTAATGAACGAGATTTCGCGTAAATCACAAAACTTTAATACATATAAACTAATGATTGTCAAACTCAAAAAAAAAAAACCCTTTAAATATTTGCATCTTGACTTGAAATTTAAACGTTAATAATGTTGCTTTTATCTATTTGTTCAAATGTGAAGCAAATTGTTGAACATCCAACTATATAATTAAGACAAAGGTGAGCAAAGATTCAGTGAGCTTATCCATTAAAGATTAGGTGAGAAATAGGTCCAATTCAGAGACAAGTATATGAGCTGAATAAGGAATTTTAATTTATTGATTATGCGACTAAGTAGAGTTTGATTTTGTTGACCATGTAAATGGGCCTCAAATAGTTGTTTCTTAACTTAATAAAACAAAAACCAACTACTAATGGGTTGTGTTTTTGTAAGGCAGGCATTAAGAAACTCGGAAAAATATACTTCAAAATTTCAAAGACTAAATACTTAATTCCATTTCTAATAAGGACTGACTAGAACTCTGGAGTTTCTCCAAAATTTTGCCCAATTATATTTATTTAGAGTAAGTTTAGGCAGCTTTGTTTGGAGATCTCTTTTGTATTTTTTTTTACATTTTTTACTCGTTCTCTTTAAAAAACACTACAACAAATATCATTCATAAAATAGTGTAAGAAAACCAAAACTTGGATCAAAAGTCACTCCCAAACTTAACTCTCTAAAATTGTTGTTGTTGATTTATCAAACATTGTAGACCTAAAAACCATAATGCAATGTTTGAGTTTTGCATTTTGTTAAATCTAACTTTCGAATTATCCGAATTGGATAGTTATGCTGACCACTCGAATAGAACCATTAGTCGTTCGCTCGACAGTCATGATTTATTCATACCAGCATTTTATCCAAAATTCGACAATCATGCTGACTCGAGTCGAATCATTAGTAACTTCACTTGACAATCATGATTTCTTCACCAAATTAGACTTCAAAGTTTCCTCCAAACTGCACATTTCATATGCGACTACATGTCCAGCTTGCGGAGCATGTTAGAATATGTAGGGCTACACTCAATATAACCAAGTCTAAGTCCAAGATTGATTTACATCTACAAGAAAGAAAATAGAAGAATAGAAAAGTACAAGAATATGCAAAATACAAGAAGCAGGTGCCCAGCGCCCAGACGATTTTAGGTTTTGTATTATAACTTTAATAATTTACAAAGGTTAAGCATAATACCTTATTAATTACATTCAATTTAATGCCAAGATACATATGCAAAATTTACAAATATGAAAAATTAACAATCATAAACAAAATTTATTAAAACTCAAATTTTTTAAGTTGATCACGATGGGTACTTTATACAAAGTTGAATTTGTGGACAGATATCCAAGCCTACTTTTTTATTTTTCTTCAAATTGCATGAATGACCTTAGTTATATTTAATAAAATATACATTACTAAAATTGGTACCGGCAGATCCTTTGAAATTTCCATTAAGTAATCATCATTTGCTACATTCAAACTTATACTGAATAAAAAACAATGAAATTGTTTCTTTCCAAAAAATGGAAGAAAAAAAATAATAAGAACACAATCAACCTTATTCAAATAAGTCTCAACATCCTCTTTCGTCGGCCTAAGAACAATCAATCTCAACTCCTTGTTCACATAAAATTTTGCAACTAGGAAAAAAAAAACTCGTCCAGACCCGCTCATATCGCCCAGAACCCGCCTAGGAGCCTACCCGATTTTTCGCCCCGTCCAACCATTAATTTGGGCATTTCTCTAATGCCTAGTCCATTTTTTAGAATACTGGTTTTTCTGACAGAATTTGATCCGAGTTTGATATTTCAAAGTTTCCTTTTGGATTGGCTAAGTTGGTGGTGTGGTCTCAAGCTAATCATTTCCGGCGCGCGGAATGGTTATGATATAGGGTTCCTCACGTGCTCATGTAATGTATGTGAAAATAGAGAAATATGAGAGTTTTTGAAGAACTCAACAGATCAAAGCAATCTATCTTTATCGAGATTAGGAAATTATTGTGGATGATGGGTTGGTCTTGTAATCTTTTTAGAGACTTATTTTTTGACACCTTCACGGTGTCTTGGCATTCCTTGGTATATGAATGATTCCTATTGTATTTTGTTTCTTTTCTCATCTTTAATTAAAATCTTCGTATTTAGCCAAAAAAAAAAACGAAATATGACCTTTTAAGGCCTATTTTTTCATTTTTCACAAAATAGACAATTTAGATTTCGTAGTGGCTAATTTGTGTCTATTTTATTACTAACAATGACTATTTCATTAATCCATGTTAACGCATAAACTTGTATGACATATTTACCATTCTTAAACAAATATAAAACCTAATTTTATACTTTTATGTCCAACAATGACTCTTTTATTAATGATTCTAATTTATTTTTTTGTTTTTTTTTTAAAACCCTTAACCCATCCCACCCTATTAACCATTATTGTTTTTTTGTTAATTTTTTTTAATGTTATCTTGTTCTTTAATTGCAGTTTAAGCAATTATTTTATGACATTTGTTAGCTACAAATGACTATATTAATATTTTCATGTTAGCATTTTTTTATTCTTGAATATATGTCTTTTTTAATGTGTTTGATTTGATTAGTTGTGAATGTATATTTGAGTTTGAAGAGCAAATTTTTTTTTTCCAATTATCTGTCACTATTTAGTTTAAATAAAATTACCTTATTCAATATTGGTTCCCATTTTACCTCTGAGTTTATGATCGCGCTCTGTGGTAAATAGCTTGTGATTAAATAGCGATAGAAAATAAAATACATTACTTTACAGGTACATATGCATTCAAGATTAGGAAATCAAATTTTGATAGTGAAAATTTTGATTTTATTAACTATATTATGGAATAAGAAGCAACGATAATTAAAACAAAATTTCTAATCATCATTAAGAAAAGTAATGCACCTGTAAACTTTTCTAATCAAATTTATGACAAATTAATCAAATTGATTTTATTAAATAATTAAAACCAAATTTCTAATCATCGTTAACTACATTATGAAAAGTTTATGTTAAGGTTAGCATAATATTTGATTAATTTGTCGGTTAATGAAAACTTATAATTGATTGCTCATAATTAGAATCATTAATATCGAGTACCTGCCAGCGACATGGGGTGGGAGGGGTTAAGGGTAAAAATAAAATAAAAATTAGAATTATTTATAAAAAAAAAATCATTATTGGTCATAAAAGTATAAAAATATGCATAAATTAGTCATTACATCAACTACGATATTTAGATTATCTATATTTTATGAATAAGTGGGTCTTAAAAATCATTTTTTGAAAAAAAAATGTAAATATCGTACGGTCCTATATGCGCATAAACTAATTAGGCATTTTGGACTAGTGATGGAGTTTTTATTAACCTAAATTGATAAATTAATAAACCCTATTTGTAATACCGCAAGTGCACGACTGTCTAACTAATAGACAGTGGCAAATACAGGTCGATCCCACAAGGATTGACAAACAATCAAATTCTAAGACTTATTTGAACTAATTTAGAGTTGGGGGGTTACAGCAGATGAAAATTACTAAATTAAGAAAATGAAATTGACAACTAAAATTAAAGTGATAAAATGATAGAGAGGGGACCGAGACATCGAATCCACCACAGGTTCTTCGAGATTTGTGTAATCCAAATTATTGTTTTCAAGAATTAATATGACTAACCTAAAGATTAATGTAAGTTCGCAATTTATTTCAGCAAAGGTATAAACCCCTAGCATTGCGTGTCTTCTTACGGCACACACAATCACATGTTTATTTTAACTAATTCTAAACCACTAGCATTGCATGTCTTATTACGGCACACACAATCACAGATTCAGATTAATTGATTAAAACATACTTTGAATATCAATAAAGGGTACTTCTAACTACCGACTAGTCTAGATAATTAATCCGGATATAATCGGTGAAAGCAAATTATTGAAACTCTGAAATCAACTGTATTTAACGTTCAAGTATAAAGAAACAATAAATTCAAATACAACAAACTCTTGGAAACCCTGTGATTTCATCTTCGCCTCAGCGCGGGGTCTAGAAAATCATGGTGGTGGTGGTCACAACATCAATGGATGTGAATTCATCTATGCACGAACACGAATCCCGAGAAAAATTGCTGGTGGGCTGTGAAATTCATTGCTGCGCCTTCGTCTCCAGCGAGATCCTTCGTCTTCGCTCCAAACGGATCTGGTACCTGCAAGAAGACAGAGAGAGGGTGAGGAAACAACGAGAGTAACCAATACGCGAAGGAGGAATAGGAACAGGGACGATGAAACATGGAGGTGCTCCCTGTTTCCACTACTCCTCGCGAGCTCTTTATTCCTCTGACGAGCTCCGATCTTTGCAAGAGAAAGAGATGGTCAGGAAAAGGATTAACAGAGAGAGAGACCGAAGAGGGCGAGAATGGAGGAGGGAGACATGGCGGTGGAGCTCTGTCGCGCGGTGGAACAGGGCGGTGGCTGAGAAAGAGAGAAACATGAAGGAGGAGGTGGTGGCGTTTGATGGTGGTGCTCGGCGGTGTGGATGCTGGACGGTGGCGAGGTGAAGAGAGACACGAAAACAGTGGAAGAAGAGTGGAGCAAGGGAGTCGTGGATGGTGGTTGTGCGTGGTTGTTTGCGTCAGGTACATGGTGTGGCGTCTCCCTAGCGAGCGAGGAAGAGCGTGTGAGGGATGAAGGCGAGGTGACGGCTGATGGTGGAGGATGAGGAGGAGGAGGTTGTGATGGCGAGATGATCGCAATGCCGGTTCTCCTATCATGCGAGGATTGCCGGCAGGGTGGATTGGCATGGTGGCTGAAAAAAAAAGAGGAAGAGAAACAAAACCTAGAAGAAGAAACAGAGCTTTTCTCCAAAATGGGGAGAGTTAAATAGGGATCTCCTATTTTCTTGGGCTTGAGTTCTCCAAAAGGCGTTGGGCTTGGGTTTTTAGATTAACATTTTGGGTTTGGGCTTAGGTTAAATTAGGTAGACATAGGTTTATTTGGGTTAGGTCTAAATATGTGACCATGTACTTTGTATCACCACTATAATCAACCAATTGAACATTCATTAAATTATTACCTTAATTAAGAAATATATTATATAATAATTATGTGAATATCAACTTCTTACAAAACAACCAAAAGTTTGGCAAATGACTTGTTCAGCAATTTTCAGCTGAACTGTGATAGGTAATCAAGAATTTCATATGTTGATGTAAGACTAAAATTTAAGGTAAGAATTGATAGAATTCATCGAGGTGTGGCCAATTGGCATAACACCATACACTGCCAAATCCAAACCATGGCTGTCCTAATCATGATATTATAAAATGGTTCACTTGCATGAAATTCATTGTTAATGTAAAATGGAAGATAGTTCATCACCAATAACTTCTTAATAGTTTGGTATCTTTCCATTTTGAAAGTGCTGAGCAAACATTTCATAGACTTCTTATAAAGTGAGAAAAAGGTTCATTTCAGAGACTCCACAAATTTTTTCCCAACATTTTTCAATTAAATGAGTGATCATCCATACATGCATGCAACTGTATATATTTCAATTTCAAGATCTATCAAAGGTGTGATGGCTCAATGATTAAACAGTGATGAATGATATCAATAAGTCACAAATTTGAAAAAAAAAAAAAAAATCTCAAGATCTAACATTCAAACTAGCCAAGGCTATACCATGAGGACCGATTTTGTGAGTAAGGGAAAGAGATTTTATCATGGAATTGATCAAATATGCAGTTGGACATCTCGTATTAATTGATCAAATATCCAATATATTAATTGGACTTACTAATCTTGTATAAGTGGGTATTAGCACGGCCAATATAAGAGAGTTTATTAAGAATGTAAAGTTATGTGGGTTAGTTCAAAAATAATGTTAAGAACCCAAAAGTGTGATTAAAAATATGATAGTATTAGCAATAAATCAAAAATAAAAGTTACGATATTACTTTCCTATTATAATTAAACAATTAGAAATACGATAGTATTAGCAATAAATCAAAAATAGAAATTACGATATTAGTTTCCTATTAGAACAAGAAACAACAACTGAATTGATTTTGTAAGTAAGAAAAGATACATATTACCTTTAAATTAGAATAGCTGATGTAAGAAGAAGCACAGAGTAGACACAACAATGAACTTCAACTACAAGCCCATAAACAACAATGTTCGATCAAAGAATTGTTATGGAGCATTCCTACCCTATGGAAAATTTTCTCAAAGCCAAGGTAATAACTTATTAATCATGTTCTTGTTGTTTCTTTTTGTCATTAAATTTGTGTATCTTTGTATTAAATAATCTTAATTATCTAATCATCATGAATGTGCTCAACCCAAAGCACTCTAGTTGCCTCCATGTCTAATTTTAATATTTGCATGCAACTTGAAATTTCAATGTTAGTAATGTTGATTTGTTGACGTGCTAACCAAATATTCGAACCAATGCAGTTTTTTTTTTTTTTTTTGGTAGCAATAAGAAAATTATTTTTTGCATAAGCCATGCGGCTATCGGATCGCTTACTATCAAATGATTTTTTATGTTGTTTCTTTTTATTATTGAATTTTCTCAAATCTTTCAATTATTTTCAGATGGATCATTCTCTTATGCTTCTCTAGCATCATCATCAGTTTGGAAGCCTCAGCCTCTTGATAGTGTAGCTCCAAATCCACAATGTAGTCTGTCCCAAGCAATACTCAAACAGATCGAGTATTATTTCAGGTATTTTAATTAGGTTCAGTCCCTAACTTTAAAGCTTTTCAAATAGATTTAATTTTAATTACTATAGTTTATGTACTTAATGTAGTAAAGACAATTTGGTAAAAGATGTCTTCTTGCGAAGTAAAATGGACGCGGATGGGTGGGTTTCAATTCATCTTATTGCTACTTTCCCAAGAGTAAGTTCTCCCCTGGTTCTTATGTAAGTTCTCCCCTGGTTCTTATGTATTCTTTGCAAAATTTTATTATATCTTGTGGTGCATTTTGAATATGTTGTAGTTTTTATTACTCTTGATACACTTACAATTTAAATTTGTGCCTAGTCTAACATTTTGAGTCAGCGGTTTTCAATATCTTTTTTGTTACATTCAGTCTTCGATTCCTTGTTGTTAATGGTGTTGTTATTGTTGATTTGGTATTAATTATAGGTTAAAGCCATGACAAGTGACACTGAATTGATTCTCAGAGCATTGCAGCCATCTAAAGTTATTGAAGTAAACGTAAGCTTGTAATTGATTCTTTCTTGTTTCGATATGTATCTTACTTACGTTGTATTCTAATAGTTTTGAACTCTCATCAGGGGGATAAAATTCGAAGACTTGGAGATTGGAAGAGGTGGGTATTGCCCTCAGTGATCGCATTAGAAGAACATTCTCCTGAAGGTTTGCTGGAAAACTGAATTAATAATATTAAGCTGGATAATGGTATTGGAGCTGACATAGTTACAGCTAAGTGAAAGAGTTTAACTCCAAAAAAAAAAAAAAAAAGGGAAAATTTACAGAACATTCTCATGAAGGGTAGAATTCATAGAGGCTTGGTTTTTATAAGCCTTTTACAATGCTAGTTGCAGACGCAGCGGGAGATCAAACACAACATGTACTAAGAGAAAAAGGCAACTTATTGAGGCATTTCAGAATATTGTTACGTGTATATCGAAAGACTATTAAGAAGTAAGCTGATTACTTGACCTTTTTGTTTACACATTTGTACACTAGTTACAAGTTTATCGAAATAGGTTCAAAACTATTTGGAAGAGGTGGGTATTGCCCTCAGTGATCGCATTAGAAGAACATTCTCCTGAAAGCTTGCTGGAAAACTGAATTAATAATATTAGGCTGGATGATGGTATTGGAGCTGACATAGTTACAGCTAAGTGAGAGTTACTAAAAAAAAAAAAACCGAAAATTTACAGAACATTCTCGTGATGGGTAGAATTCATAGAGGCCTGGTTTTTATGAGCCTTTTACAATGCTAGTTGCAGACGCAGGGGAGATCAAACACAACATGTACTAAGAGAAAAAGGCAACTAATTGAGGCATTTCAGAATATTGTTACGTGTATATCGAAAGATTATTAAGAAGTAAGCTGATTACTTGGCCTTTTTGTTTACACATTTGTACACTAGTTACAAGTTTATCGAAATAGGTTCAAACTCCTTTGGGAAAGGACTTGAAGAAAATAGTCCTAGGATGATTCAGGCAAAAGATTGTAAAAGCTCTGTTCAGTTTTAGATTTTGAGACAGTAAATAACCATTGATCACTTTCTATAGAATTTGAGATGTTCAAGATTGTAAAAGCTCTTGGGTAATGGTGTTTTTTTTTTTCCCTTTCATTTCAACTACTATCAGTCTATTACTAAATTCATTTTATATGGGTGAAATTATTTGTATCTATTCATCAGATATCGTCAAAAAGCTTCAATATCAGCTTAATCTTACTATCTATGGAGTTAAACGTAATTCAGTTTGAAGAAAAATATTTGCAGCCTGAAAGTTAAATTCCTGTTTTTTACTGTTTACTGTATAAGGGGAAGGATATTTTGAGAAATACAGGATTAGACAACATGATAAAAGTAAGACTGGGTATTTGTGGAATCTAAACAACATTTTGTAGGTATCAAGTTTGTTTCACAGTACTGTTAATTTGTTTATCTTTGCATTTGGGATGACCGCGGCTTCATTGTTCGCAAAACATTTTGGTGTATATGCAGAAAATTCAACCACATACACAGTTTATACTACCCAACATAGTCAGTGAAGTGAGCAAAGCAAAACATGAATGCCGATTTCAAGACAATTGAAACTAGTTCAAACTATATTAACCATATTCTTCAACAGTTGCTTTTGTTGAACATCCAACTATATAATCAAGACAAAGGTGAGCAAAGATTCAGTGAGCTTATCCATTAAAAGATTAGGTGAGAAATAGGTCCAATTCAGAGTCAAGTATATGAGCTGAATTAGGAATTTTAATTTATTGATTATGCGACTAAGTAGAGTTTGATTTTGTTGACCATGTAAATGGGCCTCAAATAGTTGTTTCTTAACTTAATAAAACAAAAACCAACTACTAATGGGTTGTGTTTTTGTAAGGCAGCCATTAAGAAACTTGGAAAAATATACTTTAAAATTTCAAAGACTAAATACTTAATTCCATTTATAATAACTAGAACTCGGAATTTCTCCAAAACTTTGCTCAATTATATTTATTAAGAGTGAGTCTAAGCAGCTTTGTTTAGGGGTCTCTTTTGTATTTTTTTTAGATTTTTTTTACATTTCTTATTTATTCTCTTTAAAAACACAACTGCAAATACCATCCATAAAATAGTGTAAAAAAACTAAAACTTTGATCAAAAGTGACTCCCAAACTTAACTCTCTAAAATTGTTGTTGTTGTTTTATCAAACATTGTGGTTTTAAAAATGGACCTAAAAACCACAATGCAATGTTTGAGTTTCGCATTTTGTTAAATCAAACTTTCGGATCACTAATAATGTGGACCTACCTTTGTTTTATCCTTGGTCATTGTGGTTTCACCTTACCAAATTAGATCAATTGAAGAAAAAAAAAAGTGAAAAATAGGCTCAATCTGCATTTGTCTAATTTCCATACAAGTAAATTGTTAGAATATGTAGGGCTTGCACAAGATTGATTCACATCTATAAGAAGAAAAATACAAGAATAGAAAAATGGAAGAATAGGAAAGTATAAAAATTAGAATAAGAAAATCCAAATAGTTAAAGAAATAAAGTTAGAATAAGAAAGTCAGAATAAGACTCAATTTTGTATAGGAGGTTTTAAGTTTCTTAATTCCATAAGGTTAGGTAGAAGTTAACTTATATAAGTTTTTATTCAGTCAAGGAACAACATAACATAATGATACAATTCTTCAAATATTTTATTTACATGGTATCAGAGAAATTTTCTTTGGTGACCTAAGACTCCGGGGACTCAAGTTTTTCCCCGCCTCCAACGACTACACACTTTGAACGTAGACACAAGAGGCGAGGAAGAAAAATCATACTCTGTAATAGAGTTCATGGACCATCACAAGGTTAGCCAAATCACAAACAATTAAGTAGTTCAGCAAATAGCAACTCAATATATAGTCGAACAACAACTCAATTTTCAGTAAGTTCTCCAAGTGAGAATGGACTTACTTCTTCGCCTTCGCCCGTGACTTCCCAAGTGGACTCACCAACAAGTTCTCTAACAAAATAAAAATAAAAATTGTGTTGACTCGAATTGAGCAATACCAAAATTTGTGTTAACTCGAATTAATAAATTTTCTTCATACCAAAATTATCCGAATTGGATATTCATGCTAGTCACTCAAATCGAATCACTAGCCGTTCACTCGGCAATCATGATTTCTTCATACCAGCATTTTATCTAGAATTTGACAATCATGCTGACTCGAGTCGAACCATTAGCAGCTTCACTCGACAATCATGATTTCTTCACCAAATTAGACTTCAAAGTTTCCTCCAAACTGCATATTTCATATGCGTCTACATGTCTAGCTTGTGGGGGCATGTTAAAATATGTAAGATTACACTCAATATAACCAAACCCAAATCCAAGATTGATTCACATCTACAAGAAAGAAAATACAAGAATATGAAAGTCCAAATAGTTAAAGAAGTAAAGTCAAAATAGGAAAGTCAGAATAAGACTCTATTTTGTATAGAAAGTTTTAAGTTTCATATTTTTACAAGGTTATGTAGAAGTTAGTTTATATAAGCTTGTATTCAGTCAAAGAACAACAACATGACAATTTAATACAATTCCCAATTATTTTCTTTACATAAATATGGTACAGAACCCAGTCCAACCTCTTTATTTCCTCTCGAAAGAATTTCGTTTGGGTGAAAATCTTCATCATCGAATTATTTTCTTTAGTTTGTCAGTGTTGCATGAGAGGATCTTAATTAAAGATAAGTTAATGAAAAGAGGATTTCTCACAAGAAGTCTGTGTGTGCTTTGTAATGAGATTGACGAGACTTTGAAAAGCTGAATGCTACATTGTAGATTATCCAAATCTATTTTGGAGTAGTTTTTTGCAGTGTTCTAAAAAACGCTACGTGGTGGTTGAGCGGCGAACGGGTGCCCAACGCCCAGGGACTTAGGTGATTTTAGATTTTGTATTATAACTTTAATAATTTACAAAAGTTAAGCGTAATGCCTTATCTGTTACATCCAATTTAATGCCAAGATACATATGCAAAATTTATAAACATGAAAAATTAACAATCATGAACAAAATTTATTAAAACTCAAACTCAAACTTTTATCCAAACCTACTCTTTTATTTTTCTTCAAATTGCATGAATGACCTCAGTTATATTTGATAAACTCTGTATTACTAAAATTGATATCAGCAGATCCTTTGATAACTCCATTAAGTAATCATCATTTGCTACATTCAAACATATATTGAATAAAAAACAATTAAATTGTTTATTTCCAAAAAAATGAAATAAGAACACAATCAACCTTATTCAAATTAGTCTCAGCATCCTTTTTCGTCGGCCTAAGAACAACCAATCTCAACTCCTTGTTTATATAATTTTTTGCAACTAGGAAAAAAAACTCGCCCAGAACCAGCCTAGGTGCCTACCCGATTTTTCACCCCCAACCATTAATCTGGGCGTTTCTCTAACGCCTAGGTGTCGCCTAGGCCATTTTTTAGAACACTGATTTTTGACAGAATTTGGTCTGAATTTGATGTTTCAAGGTTTCCTTTTGGATTAGCTAAGTTGGTGGTGTGGTCTCAAACTAATCATTTTGCGCGCGGAATGGTCATGGTGTAGGGTTCCTCACGTGCTCATGTAGTGTATGTAGAAATATAAAAATATGAGGTTTTTTTAAGGGTTCTACAGATCGAAGCAATCTATCTTTATCGAGATTAGAGAATTATTGTGGATGATGGGTTGGGCTTGTAATATTTTTAGAGACTTTTTTTTATACCTTCATGGTGTCTTGACATTCCTTGATATATGAATGATTCTCTTTGTATTTTGTTTCTTTTCTTATCTTTAATAAAAATATTTGTATTTGGCGAACAAAATGGAATATGACTTTTAAGACATACTTTTTCACAAAATAGAAAATTTAGATATCGTAGTTGATGTAGTCGCTCATTTGTGCATGCTTATATGACTAACAATGACTATTTCATTAACTCATAAACTTATAGGACATATTTACCCTTTTTAAACAAATAGAAAACCTAATTTTATACTTTTGTGACCAACAATGACTATTTTATTAATTATTCTAATTTTTTTTTGTTACATTTTTTTTTAAACCCTTAACCCATCCCACCCCATTAATCATTATTTTTTTGTTATTTTTTTAATATTATCTTGGTCTTTAATTGCAGTTTGAGCAATTATTTTATGACATTTGTTAGCTACAAATGACTATATTAATATTTTCATGTTAGCATTTTTTTATTTTTGAATATTTTGTCACTCTGAATGTGTTTGATGTGACTGGTTGTAAAGGTATATTTGAGTTTAAAGAGCAAAATTTTTTTTTCAATTATCTGTTAGTATTTAGTTTAAATAAAATTATCTTATTCAATAATATTGGTTCCCATTGTACCTCTGAGTTTATGATCATGCTTTGTGGTAGATAGCTTGTAACTAAATAGTGATAGAAAATTAAATATATTACTTTACAGGTACATATACATTCAAGAATAAGAAATCAAATTTCGATAGTGAAAAAATTGATTTTTTTAACTGTATTATGAAATAAGAAGTAATTATAATTAAAACCAAATTTCTAATCATAATATTATAACATGGTTCACTTGCATGAAATTTATTGTTTATGTAAAGTGGAAGATAGTTCATCACCAAGTAATGATATTATAACATGGTTCACATGCATGCAACTGTATATATTTCAATCTCAAGATGTAACATTCAAACTAGCAAACGTAGCCACTGAAGTGAGCAAAACAAAACATGAATTCCGATTTCAAGACACATGAAACTAGTTCAAACTATATTAACCATATTTTTCTAATTCACACAAACATAATCGATTCTTTCTCTCACTCGCGTATTAATTAATCTTAATTATCTAATCATCATGAACGTGCTCAACCCAAATCACTCTAGTTGCCTCCATGTCTAATTTAAATATTTGCATGCCACTTGAAATTTCAATGTTAGTCGATGATACATCAAAACAGACCTACACATGTGACATGAATACACATCATAAAAATACAATGTCCGATCTATTTAGCCAGCTCATGAAGCCCAAGAATAATGAGGTTAATTATAGAACCCATACTAGGTCCACCATTGAGGAGATGTAAACAAGACCTGAATTCGAGTCCAGACAAGTCAGAGCCCAAGTCCAAGCCCGATACACGTTATTTCATAAAGAAGAAGAACGTTGCAACAAGAAATAGCCGTGGAGGGACTTACGCCTCCACGAACGCATATCCATTAAGGAGGAGATTGTTACAAAAACATCTCCTTCCGTTGTGCTTCACATGCTTAAGTCACACCAAGAGTTAACCACAACCATTATAAAAGGTAAATGGAACATTTGACCAAGGTATGCAAACTTTAATTGAGTGTTGTCCAGATTTACATAATTCTTTCAACAAAGTTACTGACTTAAAAGCATCAGAGTGCTTTCGGCCACCAAAAAAGTGATTCTTGGCAGTCTAACAGTTGTTTTGCAAGTCAAACTCACTGGAGAACGATTTTTGGACGTATCAGTTTGGCGCTGTCTGTGGGGAACGACGAGTTTCCTCTTCCCAAGAACAAAACACACAATGACAGGGCTCACCACAACCTAACGAAAGATCGACAAATCCATGAGAAAAAATATTGCAGTCTATAGATCCCAAATCTAGTAATGATCGTGACAACTCTCCTACTGACGCAACACTAATGGCTTACGGAGAAAATGCAACCCGAAACACCGAACCAATAGCATCCGAGAATGTGGATCCGCTACACGCAATAGTCTAGACAGCTCAGACGACCGTCGGCACTGCCATGAACCCTCAGGTTGACTTGCTCATGGCCCAGATGAAATACATGACAAAGATGCTAGAGAAAATCATCCAGGAGTGCGTTCAGCCAGACGACCCTACTCCAGCACCGCCTCAATAAAATTTCACTATCCGAACTCAAGGGAGTAATGAAGCCTTAGTGGAACCCCAACAAGGAAACGTCGAAAACAACAAACTCCACCAAGACAAGACTCCGCAGTGCAGTGAAACGGTTGCTGAGATCTCATTCAAGATCGAAGTCACGGACCCCAATGTACTATACAAGTTGGCCAAACCATCATTATCTAACGAACTCATGAAGAAAGCAATGCCAAAGAAATTCACTCTGCCAAAGTTCGAAGTGTACAATAGTACCACCGACCTAACAGATCTCCTACGAAATTTTCACCACATGATGTCCTTAAAAGAATCCACGAAGTCGATCCTGTGCAAAATAGTCTCAACCAGCCTCACATTCACAACAATGAATTGATTCAAAAGTTTGCCACCAAGGTCAATAGACTTTTTCCAGGCCTTGGCCACTGTTTTCATTACCGGATTCTTCGAAAGCCAACGGATGAGGAAATGACCCCACTATCTTCTACACATCCGACAGAAGCCAGAAGAAACAATATGGGAGTATGTTCGCTTCACCAACGAGTTAACAATAATTGATGGATGCAGCGACAATAGAATTGTTGCAACTTTCGTCGTTGGGTTGAAGAGAGACACCTTCTTCGATACCCTCAACTTGACACTTCCAAAAGGCATGGCAGTCTTGCTGAAAATAGCACAGAAACATATTCCCCTCAAAGAAAAATGAGCAAGAGAGGGAAAACCAATCTAGGAAACAAGAAAGAAAAGATGAAATAATGCGAGATGACGGATCATGGGAGGATAACAGTCATTCAAATAAACATCGAAACAATGGACACACAGAGCCCAACTAGTAGGAATTTAGGAAATCACAATCGGCATGACCCAATCATGAGCGAATAACCAGCACAATGAGGAAATAATATAAACCATACACAACCCTAAAAGCAAGCCGAACTGGCATCTTAAAACACATATCAAATTGGGAGAATGTCAACTGACCAACCAGAATGAAAGGAGATCCGGAAAGACGAGATAAGAACACATATTTTTTCTTCCACAATGATCACAAACATAATACCAAGGACAACTACAAGTTGAAAGAAGAAATCAAGCATTGGATCCAGAGAGGATGACTGGACGAGTTTGTCGGCATATTAGACAAACAGTTCAAAGGTAAAGAAAAGGCGGACACTACCGCCACAGGATCAAAGGAACGGTCAAGGGAATTGACATGCTCTACACTGCATCCGCCCTGGAAAAGAAATGCCTCTCACTCGAACGAACCTATATCGAAGTCAAAAGACCAACACTCTGAAGGCCCTAGCAGCAGAGACAAATCTGGTCAAAGTCACTGATAAAGGAACTAACAAACTCCATGAAGCCCTAACAAGCAGTGCCAAACGATGAGCAATAATGACCCAGGCAAATAAGGTCATAAATTAAAGGGAACAATAGAGGCATGAATGCCAAATCAACGATAGACAATAGCAATGCAAGAATAACATAAAAAAGATCCACAATGTAGCAAGTTATTCCAGAAGAACGACTGCTAAAATGATCGAAGAATCAATAAAGTTTCATTTTCAAAATCGACATCTCACAAAAGCAAAGTAGCTTTGTAATACAGCTATGAAAAACAATAGGCGCAAAAAGCCCAAAAGGAATAATGACCCAATTCAGGTATTCACAGTAAACTTCTGGTCTAATCAACCAAAGAAGTAAGAGTTGGACACCCGAGTCAAACTAAAAACAGAAACTTCGAATTGACCGAAGTGTCAAGTTAATGAAGTAAAAGTTGGACGAACGAGTCAACTAAATAAAATGACAGTGAATCGACTAGAGTGTCGCACAAAACAAAGCAAAAGTTGGACACTCGAGTCAAACTAAAAACATAAACTTCGAATCGATCGAAGTGTCAAGTTAACGAAGTAAAGTTGGATGAACGAGTCAACTAAATGACATGACTTTGAGTCGACTAGAACATCGCACCAACGAAGTAAGAGCTGGACCCTCGATTCAAACTAACATCAACCGAAATGTCAAATTGACGAAGTAAAGGTTGAACGAATGAGTCAACTAGGTAAAATAACTTCGGGACGACTAGAGTGTTGCACCAATGAAACAAATTAAACGAACGAGTCAGTTGAGCAAAACAATTTCGTGCCACGACGAGTTAGCAAAGTAAGAGATCAGGCAGTTAATTCAAGAAATGAGAAAATAAGCAAACAAAATAGCTTTCAACAAATATTAAGAGACAATAAACACAAGATCAAGACATGTGTACTAAAACATAGGAAAATCAAATCACCGAAAGGTTGTTACAGACATATTTGTGGAACATCAAATACAAATTATCAAGACAACGACAGTAGAACAAAATCAATAACGGAGTTAATTCTTATCATTCAAAATCCGTTCGATTACATCCAAAAGTAGCAATAGAAAACTAAGGGGAAAGATTTATGACATCCTCAACAATACCACTCGCAGGTGTCGGGTCAACAATGGGGACTCCTTCTTCAAGAGGAGGAAGCGATTCTTCAGCCATTAGGACACTCAGAGGATCTTCAATAGCATCTTCCACGTCCTTGAAAGTCTGATAAACCAGATGACGATATTGAGATAAGTAAACACCAAGACCATTGATATAATCCAAAAGCTCAGTCCGACCATCAACAACGCGCTATCAGTCTACCACCTCCATAACACGGAGTCTATATTTAATAGAAGCAAACTCACTTCTTACCGCGATAAGTTGGCCCTCAACAGTAGTAAGCATCACAGAAGAATAAGCCTTGGCCTTGTCAAGCAAAGACAACAATTGCTCTACCATTTTATCAGCAATATCGCAATTGTTAGAATGCTTTATCATGGCCCACGCAGCTTCATCACGAAGCGCCATCTTAGAGGAAATTTTTTTCTCCACATCATGCAAATGTGTGCGGATGCCTTCTAGGTCAGCTCTCAGGGATTCAAGCGTTGCCACATATCGATCCCGCGCACCCTCCACGAACTTATGCAGCTTCTTTTTTTTTTTTTTGGTAGCAATAAGAAAATTATTTTTTGCATAAGCCGTGCGGCTCGGGTCACTTACTATCGATAAATCATAATTAATTATTGAATCTCTTTCTTTCCAAAGTCCAAACAAACACACTGTAATGATATGTATGATTATTTTAGTTGAACAGAGGTTCAGATTTTGTCAATCCAACTTTTTAAATTAGGATCACTAATGTTGTGGACTTACATGAATATTGGGCCGGGCTTCGGTAGATCAAAACCCTTTGTTTCTACTTTGTAGGGTTTGATGCGTACTAGGATTAAATCAACTAAACACCCTATTTGATCAGAAATATGATAGTATTAGCAATAAATCAAAAATAGAAGTTACGATGTTACTTTCTATTACTATTAGAACTAGAAAATTAAAAATACGTATTAGAAATTAAAATTATATATATATAAAAAAATAAATAGAAATTGCGATATTTTGTTTCCTATTAGAACTTCAAACAACAACTGTTGGTTTTTTTTAGGTTGTTTCTTTTTATCATTGAATTTTCTCAAATCTTTCAATTATTTTCAGATGGATCATTCTCTTATTCTTCTGTAGCACCATCATCAATTTAGAAGTCTCAGCCTCTTGATAGTGTAGCCAATAGTTCTCCAAATCCAGAGTGTAGTCTGTCCCAAGCAATACTCAAACAGATCGAATATTATTTCAGGTATTTTAATTAGGTTCGGTTTCCTTTGTAACTTTAAGACTTTTCAAATAGACTTAATTTTAATTACTATGGTTTATGTGTGTAATGTAGTGTGGACAATTTTGTAAAGGATGTCTTCTTGCGGAACAGCAGGAATAGAATAGATGGGACGAGATAGACACATCTTTATCTTATCCTGTTCATACGGAATTGGAATGGGATGGATAGACTTCATCCCGACCTCATCTCATCCCAAACGGGTTTGGGATGGGACGGGATTAGCGTGCTCTGATTATAATTAGCTGGGCTTAGAATGTCACTCAAATGCAACGAGCCTGTTAGTCCGAACTTAATGACAGTTCAAGTGCAGCAGCGAAGGAGTCGTCCTTTACACTTTCCAAACCCAAGGCCAAGGGTGTCACGCCCCGATTTTCGAAGAAAACGAAAATCCCAAACATTCATGTAGGATTCTCCATTTCCCCCAAAACTCGGGACGTGAAAATTCAATAACAACATAAACAAATAGCAACAACAACTAAAACATGATTAAATTACTGAAACAAATAAAACTCTAATCCGGAAAGGACTGGCGTGGCTAGCTCACTAGCGGAATTCCAGTAATGCAGCTCAAAATCTCTAAACCTGAAAGGTTAATCGGCTTCATTCCAAAAGGAATGTACCCAATAAGCAAAAGCTCACCTGGGTCAGCAGTAAAGTTTGTGTGAAAAATCTTCATCCAAAAATCAATAAATTAGCACATGATAACATCAAAATAATCAATAAACAATAAACAACCACACATTAGGTAGTTCCTCCATGAGGCAAAGGTGTCATCGTCCTAATAAATAAATATGCATTATTTATTACTAATAAATAAAGTTCATGAGTTATCAATCCTCATAAATGCAACAACTATACCATTCATAATCATATTAGACTATTAGTGAAATATTAACAAAACACATTTTCTACCTTTAGGAAGACAGGTAGTTCTCATTCAATGGTCGAATGAGCATTTAGTTTCTTCCTTTAAAGTAATCATGCACATACACAAAAAATTTAAATCTCGCTAGTTTTCCACAATCGCACTATCCTCCATGTGTCGAACACACCTCACCCAAGTGTGCATCCCTTGCCATCGAAACCACTCGGAGCGTACATGTTCCAAGTGGACATTTTAACACGATCATTTTGTAAATCTGTTAAGAGGCTTCTCTTTACATAAAGAAGTGAACAGACAGAAAGAAGAACTTGAAATTGAAAGGCTCCTGTTAGACCAGAACCTGAGAGAAACTTATATTGTGTGTTTTCTAAATCAATTCTCACTTCCGTTCATCAATTTCATCTCTATTGATTATCAGCTTGTCACATTTGTGACAAAGATCAACTCCAAAAGAAACTCAGTTGATTTCAAGACAAAGATTTTACCCTAATTAGAATACAAGATTCAGATCAAAGACTCACCATCTCATCCACACAGAGAGAACTTCTTGATGGAACCATCTTTTTCTGTCCATCCTGTTTCGACTCCCGCTTTCTCAAGCCACGGAACCATCCTTTCTTCTCGGTGTCATTCTCATTGCAAGATGAAAAGAACTCGTCATCAGTCATAGCTCCAGGAACCCGTCTGGATTTGACGCTGACAATGACATTGTGCATATCATAAACTTTGTCCTTCCACGAATCAACTGTTTCTGCTTTCTGCTACCTTCTCCATGTTAACTGTGGCAAGAGAACAGCTTGTGTCACATCAATCCTAGGCCTGAAAATATTAGTCTGCGACATCGCATCAACTTCCTTAGCCAATTGGGTATCTTAACATCACCCATTTCAAAACCTAGACCCAAACCATCAGATGAGGAAACAGCGAGCACGACGGCGGAGGCCTCTCCTCCACCAACACAACCATCGCCGCCTCCGCTTCCGCTCAGATCTAACCGCCTCTCCTCGTCACACCGATCTCGACCTTCGACCAACCCTCACCAACATTCAGCAAAGAAAGGGACGAGAGAGGAAGGAAAATGAGTAGTTTGGGGCGGTGGGATCAAGCTCGCCCCCAAGGAGAAGAATTCGTGAAGGGGAGAAAGGAGAAGGAAGGAGAAGGAAGGAGAAGGAAGGAGAAAGAGGGTTATTCTCTTTATAAGGTGGGTGGCTATTCACCCCCACCGAACTTCCGAATGCACCCAACCTCTTTCACAAACATAAAACCCTAATCATTAGTTAAATAAAAACCCAAAACCAAACCCAAATACAATTAGGTAACAACTCATCAACATTAGAGTTTACAAATTTTTCTCTAAATGCACACACACTTTTTATTCTATTTAGCCGTGGCAAACAAAAACCTTTTTCCCAATAAATGAGATTACAATATATGCCCCAATTAATAAATAAGAATTTTTTTTATATTTATTTAATTAGGCAGGTATTACAAATGGTCTACAATCACACACTAAACATTCTCAATCTTCTTCAATGCTATACTATAAAACATGACAACTAAGAAATTAATCTCATAATGCAATTTTGGGTAAGAAAATGCCACATAGTTTTAAAGTGTCTTGTTTTATGTCAATGTTTCCTCTATCTGGTATGGAAAGCTAGTAAGGTTGTGACTTGTGTGTTAACAGTAAACAAAAATCTTGCTTGTTAAATGGGATGGGTTGAGCCAGATTTTGTTGGGATATTTTGGATGGGACTAAGCCCACCGAGTTGTAATTTGATGCCCATTGTATTTGGATTGGACTCTACAATTTTTTTAAACAAAGGAGAAGATGGGGTCTCCTAGTGCAAGGATCTTTAAGTCTTGTGGGCATTGTGTTTGATAAAATTCTTCCATGTTATTTGATAAAATATTGCAATTCTAAAATAAATAAATAAATAAATAAAAATATTAATAATAAATATTGAAAAATTAGGTCGGGATGAGATTGGCGGGATTGAAAATCTTCATCCCATCTCATTCTAGATCGGGATGGAATTATTCAATTCCCTTAAAATCCAAAAAAATTATGACGAGACGGAACGAGATCGAGATCGAGATCGCGAGATGGAATGCTCATCCCTAAGTAAATAACCATTGATCACTTTCTATAGACTTTGAGATGTTAAAGATTGTAAAAGCTCTTGGGTAATGGTGTTTTCTTTTCCCTTTCATTTCAACTACTATGAGTCTATGACTAAACATTTTGAAAACATAAAAATTAGGTAGATATTCTTAAATTCATTTTATATGGGTGAAATTATTTGTATCTATTCATCAGATATCGTCAAAAAGCTCCAATATCAGGTTAATCGTACTATCTAAGAAGTTAAACGTAATTCAGTTTGAAGAAAAACCGCTTCATTGGTTTGCAAAACTTTTTGGTGTATATGCAGAAAATTCTAGGGGTGGGCAAAAACCGATTTAAATTCGATTAACCGATCGAACCGGTTTTCAAATTCGGTTCGATAACCGAACCGAACCGATTATAAAGGTTCGAAATCGGTTTACGATTTTGAACCGACCGATTAATTAGATATATATAAATAACTAAATAACAGGTAGGTGTCAATACCTGATTAGTGCAACAAATGCACTGCAGTACACCATGTTGCACTGAATCACCCATTCTCTCAAAGTTTTTACTTTTGGGCTAAAAATTGGGTCTGTAAAAAAATTGGACATGTTTTAATGAAAGTCTTTCAAATGCTTGAGCCTGAAATTTCAGCCCAACCGAACCGAACCGATCCAAAATTCGGTTCAACCGAATTCATCGGTTTACAAATACAAAATTCGGTTTCGATTTGGGTTTTGGGCAAACCTCAAAACCGAACCGAACCGACATTGCCCACCCCTAGAAAATTCAACCACATACACAGTTTATACCACGAAACAATGGAGTATATAGTTATTGTACGCCAAAGTGGCTTATTTGTGATCCAGATTTCCTGACCCTATTTTCATGTTGGAGAATTACAATTATTTCATTTATTTATTCCTAAAAATAAGGGCTACATGAAGGCCGATTTCAAGACAAATGAAACTAGTTCAAACTATATTGAGTAACTATATTTTTCTAAATTCACACAGACATAATAAACTTTTTGTGATATTCTTGTGTGGGCGGATCTGAGGGGGAGAGTGAGGAAAATGCCCGTGATGGCGAAGTCTAACAGACCCATGGATCCCAATAGAGGTTGGACGAGCTATCAATAGGAGATTATAATCTCACATCGCCTAAGTGAGGGAAGGGAATGTGCTATATATGTATGAGTTTGGATCTTCAAAGTACTACGCGTTTTAAAGTCGTGTGGGCCAAGACTCAAAGCGGACAATATAATACTGTGAACACTCATTAGTTTATACATATTATAATTTGACACTTGTTTTGAAAACTATTTGAGTTTAACTTTCGTTTTATGACGAAACTATAAAATCAATTTCATTGACTGATCATAATTAATTTTTGAACTCTTTTGCCCATTACCTTAGGTTAAAGTTAAACTAACGAATGAGATTTCACCTAAATCACAAAACTATTTTTCAATACCTCTTCTCTTCCCCCCCTGCGACTCACCTCCTTCCGCCTGCTCATCCTTGCGATCTCCCTACCAATACCATACCCAACACAAGGGTGATTTCCTTCTCAAGTGTATTGTGTTTTGAGATTCATGTGACTACACTCCACCAAGCACACCCATAAGGGGCAGAGCTGATGTCAGTGAACTAACCCCAGTTACAGAGCCACATTTCCTAAAACACTACTCTCCACAAAGTCCCCTACCTAGGAATGTTAACTGGAAAGCTTTAGGGAAGCCATTTGTCCCCCACATAAAGTTTCTTTTCGAAATTTGTTTCTACTGGCCGGACCCATTCGAAAGAACCCAAACTGAAATCATAAATATTTATGTCCAACACTAACTTGATCAATCAACATCTATATCTTGCTTCTTCATTTGTTGGGTCAATGAAATATCAGGCTTCACTTTCAGAATCAAATTCAGCAAACGAATAACTCAATCAAAAGAGCAGGTCGCAGGGAGGTGCTTCTTTGTCATAGGGAGGAATGTCTTCGTCGCAGGAGGGAGAAAAGAGATCTTCGTGAGGAGGAGGAGGAGGTGCATTGCAATTTGTGATTTAGGCTAAATTTAATTCATTAGTTTAACCTAAGGTAAGTACAAAGAGTCCGAAAATCAATCATGACCGGTCAATGACATCAACATAACGGTTCCGTTAGAAAATAAGGGTTAAATTTAAATAGTTTTCAATACGAATATCAAACTCTAATAAGTATAAACTAATAAATGCCAAACTCAAAAAATACCCTTTAAACATTTGCATCGGACTTGAAATTTCAACGTTAGTAATGTTGCTTTTGTCTATTTGTTCAAATGTGAATCACATTGTTGAGGGGCCTGGAGAGTCTCAGGGCAGCGCTCTCTGAGGCGATTCTGAGGGTAATTTAGGGTTTTTTCTGCTTTTTTCTAAATCCTCTAATCCTGGGCGTTCTAGCTTCTTGGGACAGCATCTGGACCCTTGATCTCTGCGCCGGTTTGGAAAACCCTAGCCGCTGCAAACCGTTACGGCTCGCTGTGACGGCACCGTTTCTTCTTTCGATACGTTCCAGTCGCACACAGGCATTTCGTTTCGATCCGATACATACACGTTTCTTCTCACAGGCCGTCTTTTCGATCCGATCCAGATCGGTGGATATTGTGAAACGCGCATCTCTTTTATGTGAAGCCGTTTCCGATCTGGCCGCCGATACGACATCCTGATCCGAGACAGCCACCGATACGCATTCTCGACGCACATTTTTGCGTGTTCCCTGAGGTTTTCTGGATGTAATGGCAGAGCCTGCTCCTCCTCCCACAGGTTCTGGTCATGGGGGGACCTCGGCCGGATCCCCTAAGCCCTCTTTCGCTCAGATTTTGGGCAAGATTTTGGTTGATGACATTATCGAGACTCAAGTTGAAGGTACCCGTTTTCGTAAGGAGGGGGCTCCCGCAATCGGACTCACGGCCTCTGATGAGGTCCAGGGTGAAACTTTCATGGAAAAACATGTCATTGTTCTCAAATTTTCTAGTTACTGACCGACTTTGACAGATATCCGTGATTCGATTCACAGAACATGGGGCATATTGGGCAATTTTTCGCTAGGATTGTTGAATCAACGACATGTGTTAGTACGTCTTCATTCGGAGGACGAAGCAAAGAAAGTTTTGTCGAGAGACTCTTTCCTGATTCACAGCGTTCGGTTTAAAGCTTTCCGTTGGCACGATGGTTTCAGTTTGAAGGAGGACCCTATTTCGGTCCCCTTATGGGTAGAGTTACCTAACCTTCCTTTGCATTTATTTCATCCCCCTATTTTAAAAGCTATTGTGAATTCTTTTGGTGGATACTTGCGGATGGATGATCATACCCGTTGTCTCACCCGGCCGGGTTTTGCCCGTGTTTGTGTGGAAATGTCTTTAGCGGAGAAATTACCAAACAGAGTTTGGATTGACCGAGCAAATAACCGGGGTTTCTGGCAGAAAATAGAATATCCAGGCTTCAAATACTGTGATTTTTGCTCTTTAATATGACATCATGAGGAGGTCTGCAGGAAAAAGTTGGGTCTCAAGGGTAGTGGGGGAGGTCTTGAGGCTGGTAAAACGGGGACGACGATCAAGCCGTCTGTGGAAACCAAGGCTACTAAACAACTTTATGTTCCCGTTATCAAAAAAGATAAAACTCAAAATCCAGCGGTTGGCCCAAGCGGAGCAAAGAACAACCATGGGGAAGAATTGGTTGAGGACACGGGTGAGAGAAGGTCGGCAGGCCCGGCTTCGGTACAGATGATTTTGTCAAACAAATTTGAGTCTCTTTCTGAAAACGGTGTGGCGGATGAGGGTGAGAATAAGGTTCATGTTAGTGCCGAGACGGTAAAAGAAAGTACGGAAGAATGTTTACTAGAGGCGGGGTATACTACTTCGGAGATTGCTCATGCTATTGGACTTCAATCACAGCCGACACAGCTCACGAATGAAACCACTTTAGGGGCCAAGAGTGCCCTTGTCGATGACGTGATGAATGAACATAATATAGTCGCAACGAGCGGTCCAGGATCAGCTTAATGTGCTGCTTCAGTTGGAGCAGCAGGCGTGTCCTCGTCCCAGCCAGTCCACGACATCCTCCACTCTGTGCGCAGTCCAGAGAGCGGCCCAGCGTGCAGTCCAGCAAGCGGCCCAGCAAGCAGTCCAGCAATCAGTTCAGCGAGCAGTCCAGCGCGCGGTTCAGTGAGCATTCCAGTGATTGGCTCAGCGAGCAGTTCAGTGAGCAGCCCAAGGGGGAGTCCAGCGGGCAGTCCTGCGAGCAGCCCATGCAAGGCGAGCAGTCTAGGCAGGGTGAGCATTCCATGCCCTGCGAGTACCACCAGTCCAAGCTTTGTTTCAGCTCAAGGAATCAGCCCGCATATCCTCGGGTCGCCTCGGAGCCAACCTGTCCACGGGATAAGTCAGCCACTCACGGCCTGTCCCAAGCCGCCCACGGTCTGTCCCAGTCCGTCCAGGCAGGTCGTGGCCTGTTCTCGGCCTCCCAGTCCAACTCCACATGTCTCGGCTAGTCCGGAGCCCCTCCCCCCAGGGGATGTGCTACCTCCGGACGTAGGACCTGTCACAGTGAAGCCTACAGTGATGGCCCAATTGACAGCAGTCATGGAAAAGCAGGCCCTTTCAAAGCCTGCGGCGGTCAGCAAGGATGAGGATGGGAGTTTGTTTGATGTTGTCGTACAGCTGGTTGAGGAGAACCGGGTGTTGCGAAACAAGAAACAACTACTTTCTTCTAATACTTTTGCTAACGACTCAGATGATAGTGACGTGGCGGCTTCGGAATCAGATTTGGGACAGGAGACTCATGCTATTACTGATTTAAATTTGGGGGCACACTCTGATAAGGATGACCAGAACACAGTCAATGCGGCGGCCCTTCCGGGCAAACGTCCTAAGACTAAAAGGGGCAAATCTTCCTACCGTGCTTAAGATGATGGAAAACTTTATGTTTTGGAATGCTCGTGGGGTCGGTAATCAGGCCACGAGGAGGAGGTTAAAAAATATGGTGGTGGAGCACAAAGTCCGAATTCTTATGATTGCGGAGCCTATGATTGCTGCTAATAGATCTTCAGAGATTGGTAACAAACTCCATCTGGGTGGCTTTGCCTCGAACGACACGGTTGGCGGCAAGATTTGGATTCTGTGGGATAATTTCCTGGCCCTCTCGGTGGTGGATATGTCGGATCAGATCATCCATTGCCAGGGGGCCTGAATTTCCAAGGAGAATAGCAGGATTGATTGTGCTAGATAGATCACAAATGGCGTATCTTCGCCACGGGGAAGAGTAAATGCAGCTTATCTTTTTATCCTTCCCTTTGCAGCGCGTACCGCAAAGGACTTGTGCTGCGTTTTTGGAGTGCAGGAAATTGCAATACAGGGCTGCAAAGTAGGACTGCTGCAATACAGGTTTGAAAAAAGCAAAACAGAGGATTGCTGCAAACCAGCGAGCAGCAGCACGATGGGTGCGCATGCTTTCTGAGGCCCGTCTGCGACTGGGTGCGCTCTGCGGGACTGCTGCTGCGTGGTCTGCGTGCTAGTGCGGCCTGTTGTGCTGCTACTGCTGCTGTTGCTGCTGAGTGATATGTTCTGGTGTGCTGCGGTATGTTTTTGTTTGCGTGGATGCGGTTTTAGAGATCTCGCGTTTTGTGTGGATGCGGGGTTGTGGGTGTATGCTGGTTGTATCGGCAGTCTTGGGTATGCTCGGGTTTTATTCTATTCCTGGCTGGTCATTAGGTTTATGTTCTTTCTTTCCAGGATTTTTGCTTTAAATTTTGTTCTAAATTTTGATTTTTGACTAAACGCGGGTAACGTAATGTACCCCCGCAACGTTTTGTAATTTTTATGGATATTTAATAAAGGTCTGGCATTCCATAAAAATAAAAAAAAAATCACATTGTTGAACATCCAATCTAGGGATGGCAGTGGGGCGGATTTTCATGGATATTCGCCCCACCAAATCCGTTTGGGGCGGTTTTGGATATGTCTAAACAGATTTTGGGGCGGATACGGATATCCAAACAACATCCATTAAATATTCGGGGCGGATACGGATTTGGCCATATCCGCCCCACGGATATCCGTTTATCCATTTATTATGTAACATTACAACAATGCCCTTCCCCTTTATAAAGGGATTAAAAAACCCATTGATCCCTCTTCCTCTCCCTCATTCCCTCCACCACACCCTCAGTCCCTCACCCGCCTCTCACACAAGAACGCAAAGGGGCCGACCGAGGAGCGATTCGAGAACGAAGGCCTCTCCCTCATCCCTACCCTCTCACAGAGCGATCCCCACCTCGCCGCGATCTCTCTCGCGCTCCCCTCACGCCGCGATCTGCTTCCCTGCTCCCTCACGCCGTGAGATACTCCCTGCTCCCCTCATGTCGCGATCTCCCTCACAGAGAGATCCCCCTCCCTCACGCCGTGACCTCTCATCGCCAAGATCTTCCTCTCACAGTCGAGATCTCCCTCCCTCACGCCGCGAAGGGTTTCGATGTCCAAGCTTCAAATCCGACAAAATGGTTTTTTCCTCCCATCAGAGATCAAGATCCGAGATTGAGATCTGATCTGATCTGATCTGATCTGATCTGATCTGATCTGATCCGATCAAGGTCTGATCCGATCAGTTTTCAAGATGTGAATCTGATCTCAGAGATCGAATTCTTTGTATATGTTGTAATTTTTTTTTGAATTTGTTGAATTTTTTTTATTTGTTGTAATATTTTTTAGATCAGGTAACTCAGATCTGATTTGTAGAATTTTTTTTATTTTTTTTTGTAATATGTTGTATTTGTTTTATTTTTTGTATGAATTTATTGTATGTTGAAGAAAAGTTTTTGGGTTGTTGTTGGTGTTTGGGTTAAATGGGGCGGGACGGATATCCGCCTATTCGCCGGGGGCGGGGATGGTTTTAAAAAAAATTGATAAACGGATATGCAGGGCGGTTTCGGGGACCCAAAATTCCCAGCGGGGCGGGGATGGATTTGCACAAATTCGCCCCAATCCGCCCCGTTGCCATCCCTAATCCAATCCAACTATATATTTGTCAAAATGAGCAAAGATTCAGTGAGCTTATCCATTAAAAGATTAGGTGAGAAATAGGTCCAATTCAGAGACAAGCATATGAGCTGAATTAGGAAATTTTAATTTATTGATTATGTGACTAAGTAGAGTTTGATTTTGTTGAACATGTAAATGGGCCTCAAATAGTTGTTTCTTAACTTGATAAAACAAAAACCAATTACTAATGGGTTGTGTTTTTTAAGGCAGCCATTAAGAAACTTAGAAAAATATACCAGAAATTCTAAATGTCGAGGAAGTGGGCGAGGAAACGAGCGAGGGGAGGGAGGTGGCGGGGTGGGAACCGTTCACCTCCCTCAAAACGCATGCCGTTGATTTTGGTGCACACATCTCGAGGGAGGTGAACGGTTCCCACCCCGCCACCTCCCACCCCTCGCTCATTTCCTCGCTCATTTCCTCGCCATATAGAACTGCTCAAAATATACTTCAAAATTTCAAAGACGAAATATGTAATTCAATTTCTAAGGACTGAATAGAACTCGATATTTGTCCAAAACTTCGCCAAACTTTAACAATAATATTTACTTAACATTGTGGACATACAAACCACAATGCAATGTTTTTATGTCATATTCTATTAGTGAATCGAGTGCAAATGCATTAAACATGGAAAATGACTATCATTTCGTAATAATTTGACTTGGTGTCTAGCAAATTTAGTAAAGTATGTTAATTAGGCATGTATTGGATTTTTTTTTTTTTAAATAACATCCAGTGGGGAGGGGCAATTATGGGATGTCAGACATTTATTACTTATCAAAAAATGACTTACAAACGTTACGGGAGTACATGACGATGTTACCCGCATTAAGACCAATAACCAAAATTAAAAGCCTCTTTTTAAACCATATACCCGAAAAGCAAAGACCAAACCTGAAACAAACAAAGACTTGAGCCAAAAACAAACACAACCAGATCATAATGCGAGCAAGACTGCCCACACATCCACCTTCCATCCACTGAATCAACACGCTGAAAACTGTGTCGCAGCAGTGTGCAATAGCCGATGAGCACACCACTGCATCTCCGACAGGCCGCACCATCGCCACCAGCCGAAGCAGCACAGCGACCAGCCTCAGCATCGAGCAGCAATGAGCAGGCAGATCGACCCGCAGCTGAAACAAGGACACTCTGTTTTGCAACAGAGTGCCCTGCCAAAACAGAGTGGAATCCACAGCAGCAGATCAACTGTTCCGCGCAAGCCTGTAAGCAGCAGCCTGTCCCGCAACGGATCGTTGTACTTCCCGGATTGCCAACGCAACTAAAAGCCCCAATTCCTCGCAGCTACAATACAAATTCAGGTAGTTACTTATCCCCATGGCGAATGTATCTTTTTGTGCTCTATTCGCCTATGTATTGGACTTGCTAATTTTGTATCGCTCTAAAGTTTAAATTGCTAAGTTTCTGGATTCAGGTAATTCAATCTTTGAGTGGCTTAGCACGGCCAATATAAGAGAGTTTACTAAATTGGGATGGTTCGGGCGCATGACCACTTTTAACAACAAAAATATAAAAAGTGAAGTGGTTCAGTTCAAAATTAATCTTAGGAACCCAAAAGTTTGATTCAAAATATTATAGTATTAGAAATCTGATGAACTTCAACTACAAGCCCAACACATGAACTGTGATAGGTAATCGATATTTCAAACAGTGAAAGTTAAACCTAAGACAATTGTTTTATTGAATTGATAAGTTTCTGTAGGTGATTCAATAAATCAAAAATAAATAAAAAATATGACAGTATTAGCAATAAATCAAAAATAGAAGTTAGGAATGTTACTTTCCTATCTAGAAAATTAGAAATAAATAAAAAATAAAAGTTATGATATTAGTTTCCTATTAGAACTAGAAACAGTTTTGTTTGTGTTGGTTCCCAAATCATTGAATTTGTGTTGCATTGTCCTCTTATGCTTTTCCACTCGCCTCCTGAAAGTGTAGTGAATAGTTTTCCGGATGCGGATATGTCTTCACTTGAAAATCAGTTTCAATTTGGTAATGGATGTGTTCTTGTCGATGCGGAATAGAATGGATGTGGATAAAATGGATGTGGATGGATGGGTGAGTGCTTATTGCAACTTTCTCAAGAGTAACTAGAGCGTTCTTATGTATTCTTCACAAATTTTAATTAAAAAAAATTAAGTTTATGTTGAATAATTGGAATAGGTAGGTTTTAAAACCACTAAATTGTTTCATTTGTTATTTTTGTTAATTATTTGGTTTTCTCCAATTTCTCATATAGTAACTAAATAATAATGTTATGATGGATGAGAACTTTGTTTTATACTTGCAAATCATTCTAAACAAATGATATATTTTCATAATAAATTTGTGTATAGTAGTACATTTCAAATATCATGATAATCCAATTTTTCAAATTGAGTGATTTCAATTGCAATAGTTAATTACATTGCAAAATTTATAATTTTTTTTAGAAAAATGAAATTTGTTTGATCGATGCGCCCCATATATTTCTTAAAATTGCACAACTTCATAAAACTTGAGTTATTGGGTGTATTTTGAAAGACTATGGAATGTCCGAGATTCGGTTTGATATTAGATTAAAAAATTAGGTGTCCTTTTGAGGCTTGAACAATACTAAAAGGAGTCCCTTATGAGATTGGATAAAGGGGTAATTTGGTCATTATAAAAAAATTAAAGAATAGAGAAATGGTAGTAGATAAAGATTGTGGGGACCACAGATCTTATAGGACGCGGAATTGGCCGGAAGGCAATGTGATTAGAATAATTGACAGACACGACCCGCCCAGAATGAATCTCTCTCCCATTCCAAATTACTTTATCGAACCTTTTTTTTTTTTTTTAGAGAGGCTACACAGAGAGGAAATGGGCGAGGGGAGTGAGGTGGCGGGGTGGGAGCCGTTCATCTTGCTCGAAATATGCGCGTAAAAAGTCAATGCACGCATCTCGAGTGAGATGAACGGCTCTCATCCCTGCCAGCTCACTTCCCTCGCCCATTTCCTCGACACTTAGAATTTCTGTTTTTTTTTTATATTCCTTGCTTTTAAAAAATAATATTTATAATGTTAACCCCTATTTTGTGGTCTTTTACAAGGAATGTTATCTCTTGAAATATGTCGAAATTTCATTAAATATTTTTTATTTTGAAGTTATTAAAATCTCTTTTGAAATTTAAAATATGTCAAAATTTTTATTAGGAATAAAATAAATATTTTAAATTTTTTATATTTAATATATTATAATATTATTTTTGTATCAAAATGTTATTATGTGATTGATTCTTATGTATTATTCAGTTTGTATGATACTACAAATTAGTATTTAAGAGACTAAAATGTATAATTTATATTATTAATTTAAAATTACGATCAAAATTTTTATGTTTTTTCTACACAAAACAAAATATTTCTTAAAACCAGAGTTTGAAATTAAATCGAAAAATGAAATCGCAATCCTTGGTCTTCTCTAACTCATTCAAACTTGCTTTAATTTGCAAGTAATACTAATGGGTTGTGTTTTTGCACGGCAGTCATTAAGAAACTTGCTAAAAACCATACTGCAATGTTTGAGTTTTGCATTTTGTTAAATCTAACTTTAGGATCACTAATAATGTGGACCTACCTTTGTTTTATCCTTGGTCATCGTGGTTTCACATTACCAGATTAGATCAATTGAAGAACAAATAAACAAACAAAAAAACCTGAAAAATAGGCTCGATCTTCATTTGTCTAATTTCCGTACGAGCGTAAATATCCTAATCCTGTGTGCGCATAAACTAATTAGGCATTTTGGACTTAAATTAAAACAACTAAAGGCTTGTCAAATGAGTTACTCAGCATTTTACATATGAACTATGATAGGTGATCAAAAATTTCATATGTTGACGTGTATGACTATAAAATTTAAGCTAAGAATTGATAGAATTCATCAAAGCATAACACCTTTCACTGCCAAATCCAAACCTTGGCTGTCCTAATCATAACAATATAAACGGATGTGGAATTCATCTCTGCATGAACATGAATCCCGAGAAAGATTGTTGGTGGGTTGTGGAATTCATCGATGTGCCTTCGTCTCCAACGAGCTCCTTCGTCTTCGCTCCAAACAGATTCGGTACCTGCAAAAAGACAGAGAGAGGGTGAGGAAACAACGAGAGAGAACAATACGCGAATGAGGAATAGGAACTGGGACGGTGAAACAGGGAGGCGCTCCCTGTTTCCGCTACTCCTCGCGAGCTCTTTATTCATCCGACGAGCTCCAGTCTTTGCAAGAGAAAGAGATGGTCGGGAAAAGGATTAACAGAGAGAGAGATCGAATAGGGAGAGAATGGAGGAGGAAGACAGGGCGGTGGAGCTCTGCCGCGCGGTGGAACAGGGCAGTGGCTGAGAAAGAGAGAAACATGAAGGAGGAGGTGGTGGCGTCTGATGGTGGTGCTCGGCGGTGTGGATGTTGGATGGTGGCGAGGTGAAGAGAGACACGAAAATAGGGGAAGAAGAGTGGAACAGGGGAGTCGTGGATGGTGGTTGTGCGTGGTTGTTTGCGTCAGGTATAGGGTGTGGCGTCTCCCTAGTGAGCGAGGAAGAGCGGGTGAGGGAGGAAGGCGAGGTGACGGCTGATGGTGGAGGATGAGGAGGAGGTGGTGATGGCGAGATGATCGCAATGCCAATTCTCCTATCATGCGATGATTGCCGGCAGGGTGGATTGACGCGGTGGCTGACCCAATCATGAGCGAATAACCAACATAATGAGGAAGAAGTATAAACCATACACAACCCTAAAAGCAAGTCGAACCGACATCTTAAAACACATATAAAATTGGGAGAATGTCAAATAGCCAACCAAGATGAAAGGAGATCCGGAAGGATGAGACAATAGCAGATATTGTTCCTTCCACAAGGATTATAGACATAATACCGAGGGTATCTACAAGTTGAAAGAAGAAATCGAGCATTGGATCCAGAGAGGACGACTGGACGAGTTTGTCGGCATATAAGACAAACAGTTCAAATGTAAAGAAAAGGCGGACACTACCGCCACAAAATCAAAGGAACGGTCAAGGGAATTGATATGCTCTACATTGCATCTGCCCTGGGAAAGAAGCGCCTCTCACCCGAACAAACCTATATCGAAGTCAAAAGACCAACGCTTCGAACACCCTAGCAGCAGACTCCATCATGCCCTAACAAGCAGTGCCAAACGAGAAACAATAATGACCCAGGCAAATAAGGTCATAAATTAGAGGGAACAACAGAGGCACAAACGCCAACGCGAAGGTAGATAATAGCAATGCAGGAATAAAATAAAAACGCTCCACAATGTAACATAGCCATTCCATAAGAACGACTGCTAAAATGGTCGAATAATCAATAAAGTTTCATTTTCGGAATCGACATTTCACAAAAGCAAAATAGCTTCACTATACAACTATAAAAAACAATAGGCACAAAAAGCCCAAAAGGAATCAGGACCCAAGTCAGGTATTCACATTAAATTTTTGGTTTAATCAATAACAAAAGTAAGAATTGGACACCCGAGTCAAACTAAAACAAAAATTTGAATCGTCCGAGGTGTCGAGTTAACAAAGTAAAAGTTGGACGAACGAGTCAACTAAATAAAATGATTTCAAATCGACTAGAGTGTCGCACAAAACGAAGCAAAAGTTGGACACCCGAGCCAAACTAAAATAGAAACTTCGAATCGACAGAGGTGTCGAGTTAACAAAGTAAAAGTTAGATGAACGAGTCGACTAAATGAAATGACTTTGAGTCAACTAGAGTGTCGTGTAAAATGAAACAAAAGTTGGACACCCGAGTAAAACTAAAAACAGAAACTTTGGGTCGACCGAGTTGTCGAGTTAACGAAGTAAAAGTTGGACGAATGAGTCAACTAAATGAAATGAATTCGAGTCAACTAGAGTATTGCATAAAACAAAGCAAAAGTTGGACACCCAAGTCCAACTAAAAACACAAACTTCGAATCAACCGAGGTGTCGAGTTAACGAAGTAAAAGTGACATGACTTCGAGTCGACTAGAGCGTCACGCCAACGAAGTAAGAGCTGGACGCCTGAGACAAACTAACATCAACCGAAACGTCAAATTTACGAAGTATAGGTTGAATGAACAAGTCAACTAGGTTAAATAACTTCGGACGACTAGGAGTGTTGCACCAACGAAACAAATTGAACGAATGAGTCAATTGAGCAAAACAACTTCGTGTCATGACGAGTTAGCAAAGTAAGTGATTAGGCAGATAATTCAAGAAAGGAGAAAATAAGCAAACAAAACAACTTTCCACAAAAATTAAGAGACAATAAACACAAGATCAAGACACGCGTACTAAAACATAGGAAAAATCAAATCACCGAAAGGTTGCTACAGACATATTTATGGAACATCAAATACAAATTATCAAGACAACGACAGTAGAGCAAAGTCGATAAAAGGAGTTAATTCTTATCATTCAAAATCTGTTCGATACATCCAAAAGTAGCAATGGAAGACTAAAAGTAAGATTTATAACATCCCTCAACAATACCACTCACATGAGCCTGGTCAACAATGGGGAACTCCTTCTTCAAGAGGAGGAGGCGATTCTTCAGCCATTAGGACACCCGGAGGATCTTCAGTGGCACCTTTCACATCCTCGAAAGTCTGATAAACTAGATGACGATATTGAGACAAGTAAACACCAAGACCCTCGATATAATTCGGGTCAACGGTGTTGCCATTGGCGTGGAGCGTGAGTTGGTTGCCGTGCACGACATGATCCGCCGAGAATAAGCGGTGCATAGACGGTTTGAGCTTCAGATGTGTCCCCTAATTTTTTGTTGTTGCGTGACCTGGTGTCACCATCTCTCTGGGTTTGATGGGAGAAAACTTAGTGTAAAGTTAAGAATTATGTCATCCCCACAAACGGCGTCAAAACTGATGCAGTCTTTTTTTCGCTCCCTGCTTTGACCTAATCCGGCTGACTTGCTGACCTGCACACGTAACGCACGTGAGTCACAGACCACCATGGGGTGGCCAATGGGCACTCCGATGCTAAAGTCAGACAGGGCTCTAAGGAAGGTGTAATGCTGTAATAGGGAATTTGTAGCGTACCTTAGCTTACCAACCTCATGTCTTATTTATAGTGCAAGGAGTTCTGGTTCTACCAGACCATCGTAGACGTTAGTTTGGGAAAGAGATTTTCATGGAGATCCCTCCCTAATTAGGAGTTCGTGTTGTAGAAGGGAAATTCCTGCTAGCCCCGTGCTCCTAGATACGCAGAAGATAGTTCCCAATCCAAGAGCAAGTCCGTAGAAGGGAGTTTCCCTGTTTGGAAGATACTCTGGTGTTTGTTTCCTATGTGGAAGCAGAGAGCAGTTGTAGCTGCCCGTCCTTAGTTGATCCTCGAGATACTTAGCCTAAAGAGAGCTACGGTATTGGGGATAGATGTGAGACGTATGGGCCTAGGCATGCTGTGAGAGTTCGAGTTCGCTTGGCGGACCGCAGTTGGGCGGGCTTAGAACCTATTGGGTCAGATCAGTGCTGGACTGACGCTTGAGGTCGTAATTCCTCGAGAATCATCATGACACGTGGTATGGCTCTGGGGTGTGACCGTTTTTATTGTAACATCAAATAGTGTTCGCTCCTCTATGGTAAAAGGAGTGGTGGGGAATGTCCATGCAAATAAATACGAGCAACGGTTAGCACACTGTCAGTACAACGAAATTGGAAGATAAAGCTATACTTACGAAGTGGCTTGAACTGAACTCTCGCTCGAGCGGACGACCCTCGAACTAGAAGTACTTTGAATCCGCAGGAACCAAGAAGCAGTACTTCTACCAGGACTTGAAGTCGTCCAACAAATTCTCAAAGCAAGTTGACGACGTCATCTTCCAAACAGCGTGATCGTTCAGCCGAGGAGAAGTCAGTAATTGGATCACCCGCCGGAGTTTACGCAAACACCAGCTTCGTTTGCTCTGATCAAATGATAATCATGTACCCATTCGGTACCGAACTAGGCAGAAGGATTCCAAGAAAATTCAAGAAGTCCTCAAAACCACGTCAAGAACAGGGAAGCAGACTCCAGTTTGAAGCATCCTGCGGTGCAAATAGATAAACCCCAACAGTGGAAACATTGGTATTTGATCATCATTCAGAGCATATAATGGCAGGTCCTCAGGGACCCACCCCGAACTTCTTCCTTGATTTCAGCAAGCTCGATTCAGAAAGCAACATGTCTTCAAAAAACTCAAAGCCTTTGGCCAAAGTCGCATCACCAAGATGGTTTTGGTGAGCCATGAAGAAGAATGAACAATCTTTTCAATCAGAAGATGAACATAGTAAAATCTCTAAAATTAAAGAAAATAGAAGAGCCAGTCTCCGCATAAAGGAAGATCTAAATAGGGATTGGGTTCCTGCCTTTTCTCTACTAAATCGACGAACATTCACCTAATGATGCGCACGGTTTAAGGCAACGATTCAGACTCAATCATCATGAGTGGCGTATATTTTCAACAAGTGACTTAGCGAACCGATGTGATGGCCCACTAACTTGGGGGAGTAGATGATGAATACACCAAAACGGTTCCAAACTCCTGCACCGTACACATGTAATGAAATCTCGAGGAATAATAGGCCCTAGCGTCAGCCCAACACTGATTTGCCTCAAGCAATCCAAGCCTGCCCAATGTAGTTCTCCAGACGGATTCGAATTCTTACAGCCTGCTAAGCCCAAGTGTCTCACAACTATCTTCAATACCCCGTAAGTCTTGCTAAAGCAAGTATCTCGAGGATCAGCTTCGGAACGGGCAATTACAACAGCTCTTTGCTTCCAATTAGGAAGCAAATTTCAGAGTATGTGTCACACATGGAGACTTTTATTACAGACTACTCTCGGAATGAAACTATCTCCTACGTATCTAGGAGCACAACGCTAATAGGGAAACTCCCCTCCATAGCATGACTCCTAATTAGAGAATGATGTCCACGAAGATTTTCTTCCTTAATTACGTCTTCAATGGCCTAGTCGAACCGGAACTCCATTACTATAAATAAGACATGAGGTTGGTAAGTAATGTACGCTACAAATTCTCTGCTACAACATTACATCTTCTTCAGATCCCTATTTTACTTTAGTATTGGAGGTGCCATCGGGCCACCACAACTGCGGTCTGTGGCTCACCGGTGCGTTCTTTGTGTAGGTAAGGAGGCTTACAGGTCAAGGTCAAAACAGGGAGCGAAAATCGACTGCATCAATATACGAGTGGATTCTTTTTGCAAATGATACCAACATACAATTGTTATAAACAAATGGGGGAAAAAACGAAGAAATGTCATTTTTAAGTATTGAGTAATTAATTTTAATCGTTTTCTAAAAATGTTGTAGGAAACTATATATACATCAATTTTTAAAACGCTATGAAAAAAAATACAACCTTTTGTAAATGTTGTTAAAAGTGCACTTTTAATAGCGTTTCGAAAACGCTATCAATAGAGCAAGACTTTTTAATAGCGTCGGCTGACACAGGTATACTCCTATAACACTATCAATATCTAGTTATAGTGTTTTTGACATACTATGAATAAGTAATTGTGGTATAGTGGTTGGACTAGCATCCAAATGGATTTTGCTTATTTTTCTCACCATCAGTGTTGTGCAATTGCAGCCAGAGGTCTGCAACGACTATAAAGATCCAAATTCTAATGACTTTTTTTCTTGTCCAGGAATGCTCAAGTTCAGATAAGTATTGTTGCAGCTCGAAAGGCAGTAGAAGTTCGTATACTGGCCACTAGTGTGGTTATTAGCTTTGCTTAGCCAGCATATCACAAGTCCTTGGTGAGCACCAGGAAGTTCATGGAAGTAGCTGCTATTTTATCTCTTGTTGAGCATATTCAGAACTTTTGGCATTAGTAGTGTTAAGCAATATCATATTAGTGCAAAAAATCTAGGAAGCCATGCCCTTATAGCCAGGACAGCGACAAGGGGGGTTATGTTCGTGTGATTGTGTTCGATTGGGCCATTATGAACATTTCTATGATGAATGATGGTAATTTGGGCTTGACTTAGCACGAGCCTGACATGGCTTTCTAGAAAAGTCCATATTAGTCTGGTGTGTAATAAAAACGCTCAGTGTATTTAAATCTGCCTTCATGATTCTAATTCTTGCAGGGCCAAGTAAGCTCCTTTTGTACTTGTATAGTTTGTTTTAATTAATATAATATCTATTAAAAAAATTGTATTCACCAACTTTTGATAATGTAAATGGACCTTTTGTTTCAGTTGTGCACGCATTGAAAACATAAAAAAAAAATTCAAATATATTACATATGAACCATGTTTTTTCATTACTCCATAGAGCTTACTTTTTTTTTTTTTTAAAGGCATACTTTAGATTAACAAAAATTCTAAATGTTGAGGAAGTGGGCGACGAAAACTAGCGAAGGGAGGAGGTGGCGGGGTGGGGACTGTCACTTTCCTGGATGTGTGTCATCTTTTCATGCATGCATCCCGAGGGAGGTGAACGGTCTCCACCCCGCCACCTCCCCTCGCTCGTTCCTCGCCATGTAGAATATTAAGTTGGAAATAGTCTGACATATATTCTTGAGATGCGCATCAAATGTGATATGTCCTTGAGCACACTGTGTAACAACTTGGGCAGGGCTATGAGGGTCAACCCAGACGTAACCCAAAAGCCTTGATTGGTATCCTGTAAACTGCCAACCCAAACTTGAGGCCAACATAGTAACTTAATCAGCTAAGCAACCAAGATATAATTTTCGAACCCATTTGATTTTGGAGCCCTTCTATGGAGCTGAGGGTAAGGGGCGAGCCTTGAAATAAATGATGTTACGCATCTTGAGACAATTTTTGCTTATCTCAAGGGGAATGAGTGGTTACACCCATTCTTCTCTCCCTATAATTTTTGTTGATTTTGAGCTACACGATTTCAAATTCTCATACCTCACGGGACAATTTGGATGATAGTAGACCCCTACAAGCACCAAACCAATTTTTAAGAAAGTTACGACCACGGCAAGTAAGTAGTAGTGTACGGTCACTTCCACGCAATAAGACAATGAAATTTGCACGACGAAATTGCGTCAGATTTCAAAGCAAGCAGAATCAAAGTGGGGACAGCCAAACACACCCCCACCAAGTCCCCTACAAACTACTTACATGATAATTTAATTCTGTTTGGTTGATGTCACATTCAACACAAGGAAGATAACCAATAATAGGGGCTTGTTTGGTTTTTGAAAACGAACTGATTTTTAAATTAATTTAAGTCTAAATTTCCGTGATTAGCAACCACACTGTCATCTTCGGACAAAGAGAATAAAAGACTCTCTGTTTTGCTGCTACGTTTATGTTAAACTTTCAAACGCTCTCCACAAAGCACACTTTTTTTTTTTTCTTCCATCTTGTTGTGGCTTTTTGGCTGGAAAATCGAACTCTTTTACCTACAAAAAGTTGGCTTTGGAGCTTCAAACTTCGAAGCATACTGTTTTTCTTCCATCTTCCTGAATGATTTGGAATACTTCTTATTAATGGCAAATTAAATCTGATTTGAAAATGAGTTGGACTAAGACAGGTTTAATAATCTGATGTTAGGTTTTTCAGTCGTTTAACTCAAATTGTCGGTAGTTTAGGGGGATTAGTTAGTAAACCTTAGGATCAAATAAACAACATTGTTCTTTTAGATGTTACGTGTGTTCAATCAACAAGCACATACCGTATTCAGATAGCGTTATTATGTAAGTCCATGTCCTATTTACACAAAGAATGTCAATTTTTATTTTTTATTTTTTGCACAACACCATAACATTATTGTAGTGGATGTTCTATTGAGATCAACACATTATTGAGATCTCTCTTCCATGTGAAAACCTGATTTTTTGTCACTTGTTATTAGTAAGGAGAAAACTTCAATTAAAATTTATAAAAAAAAAACCAAGGTAAGGGTAAAATGGTAAAAAATTAGTGTTTAACTGTCAACAATGTGGATTTAATGGTTCCGTAAACAAATGAGGGTTTAAACTTAATTAGTTTTCAAAACGAGAATCAAACTCTAATACGGTATAAACGAATAAGTGTCAAACTAAAAAAAAAAAACACCTACATTTAATACACTTACAAATCTTATATAAGAAAAGTATAATAGGAAGAACTCATTCCTTCAAATGTGATTTGAACATCTACGACAACAATTAAATAATGACCAAATCATGAGCCAATACCATTCACCTTATTAGGTCATTTTGCATTGTCATTAATTCCATCACCACGGCAGTTTTAGCACACATGGTATGAGGGGTCCAAAAACCTAACATTCAATATAGATTGCCATGACATGAACTAGAAGAATGGGCTGAGTTCTCAACCATTCAATTGCTTCTCTGTTTTGACTCTCATTGCAACACTGTATTGAAGCAAAGCTCCAAAGAGCCTCTATCATTTCAAAATGCCCAAGACAGTCCAGACTTTGTTGATCACTTTTGCCTGAAAAATGTTCATTCACTTTGGTCCAGTGTAGGTCCTGAGGTATGTTGAGCATTGTTTGTACAAGTTGATTGGGGTTGAGACTAAGCTAGTCCATTTTTTCAACATTTTGGAATGATTAGTGTGACTAATAAGGGAATTTCTTGAATACACATTGCTTTCTCAGAGCTTGGACCATGGAATCCAATGTAACGAGTTCATGTAATAATTAGTGATGCATAACAAATAAGGAACGATTTATAATCAAACAAGTAGTTAGAAATATGCTTTCACTACTTTTACACCTTTGTCATCCCCTACTATTCTTCCCCTCCTTGGGTCGCACCCCACTCTACTTTTGCTAACAATTTATCGCGGTCCAGCCATTTATGATAAGGTTAATATAATGCAAAATAAGTAGTAATGGAAGCATGATATTTTATTTTAATTAAACAAAAAAATCTACGGCTATTACATTTTCATTTATGTGTTATTAGCGGTAAAAAAAAAAATCTTGTTCTACGATACCCTATTTCATTTATTTCATTTTCTTCTGGGTAGCAGATTATACAGAAAAGGCCAGTGTGGTGAGTCAAGTCCATTCGAGTTCATTCCTTGTCATCCTCATCATTGCCTCAATCTTGTTTCTACGAATACCCTATTTCCCTTATACATTTTTAACGACTTGGTTTGCAAAATTGAGTGATAGAAAAGTCACATTTGTGCACACAATTTCCCCATATCATGCATTAGAAAGATTACAATAAATATCACGTCTTCCACTCCAATTACATAGAAGGTATTCGTCAATAAGAATAAAGAAAAATCCAAAAATCGATACCTTGCCACACATCATGCATTAGAAAATAACTTGTCTAAAGAGCATGCCAGGCCCAATACTCTCTATCATCCTAAAGATGTTCATAATGTCCCAATCGAATACAACCACACGTTGGCACTGTCTTGACGTTAGGGACCTGACTCTCTAGATTTTTTTATTAGAAAGATTAAAATTCAAACATTACGCTTTTCACTCAACTTAATATAGACAAGAAATTTTGCCGATAAGCGTAAAGCATGATCCAAAAACCGATCCATCTTTTACCTATACAAATTTTAAGAACAAATGCCAAATTATATTTTCTAAAATTAAACAAAAATATCACTAAAGAACAATTAATTTAAGCATAATGCTATAAATTGTCTTAATCATATTTATGTGCTTTTTCAAAAAAACCCTTCATACGTAGATTCCCCATCCAACAAATGATGAAAGAAAAACAACTGGTTGGGAAAAATTGGCGGCTCCTTACTACCATTATATCTCTCTCAGTCCACTGTCTTTCTCTGTTTCTGTTTTTCTCTCTATCTCTTAATTCCGTCTGAAAGTCTAGAGAGAGAGAAAGAAGATAGGGAAAGCAAAACAAAGCAAAGCCCATCTCAACTTCTGTCTAAAGCTTTCCACATTCTACAACTTTTCTCCAATTCTCTTCTCCAAGTTAGGGTTTCAATTCCTCTAACCTCTCCAAATAACATCTCCAGTTCTTGATTTTGTACTTAATTGAGTAGATTCAGTTGAATCTAATTCACTAATTTGAGCTGATTTGGATCATTTTGGTGAGATCTCTTGTGTAATGAAGTTTAAGTTGCTTGTGTTGTTTTATCAGAGTGGAGGGAGAGAGAGAGAGAGGCCCTTTTGGGGGTTATTGAGTATCTCTCTCTCCATTTGCTTGTTTGAGATTCAATTTTGGAATTCGGTTTAATTTATAGAATAATGTTGAATTACTGTGGTTTTGGTTTGAGATTCTGATTCATTTTGTTTGTTTGGGGTTCAGATCGCAAGGATTTTATTTGTTATTTGCGGATTTTTTATGATAAACATTGGGGTTTCAAGGCTTGAAGTAATGGGGTGTTTGAGATGGAGGGTCTTTGTTCAGATCTTATTGTTGTAATGGTGGGTTTCACTGCGAAGCTTTGCACGGCTTCACTACCCACAAGATGGTAAAGTCAAACTTCTTTCATTTTTTTTTTGAGGATTTCATAATTGTTTAGTGTTGTGAATGTATTTTGATGTTTGTTGATTTGGGTGTATGAGTGATTCAATGTGGTTGGGAATATTGTTCAGTTACTGCGATAAATAGCTTATTTGTGCATTGGCGAACCCTCCTCTTCCGGGGTGGATTCCTAATGGAGGAGATCCTTGTACGGAGGCGTGGCAAGGGGTTGTATGTATTGATCAAACATACTCAATGTAAGGGAGTTCCTTTTAATGGGGATTTGAGATATTGTCAATGTATGTTGTGTGTGATTGTATTTGTGTTTTGGTTTTGGTTTGGCAGAACGGTTAATGCGGCGAATTTGGGTGGAGGCTTGGGTGATAACTTGCAATTGTTCACTGCAATAAAAACAATGTTAAGTGACATTCTGTTTTTTAGCCGCCAGAATAGACCATGTGTATAGAGATTTATATAAAAACATCCATTCCCTCCCCCAAGGCTTTATGTGAGTAACAATGTGCTAGAGTTTGCTCGTGCTCGGCTCTTGATTCGCTGTGACACTAATTTGAGTAGTGTGCTATAGAAGCCAACAAGTGGGCTATAGTTGCTCTGTTTAAAGTGGAAAGGGGATTGGAGGGAAGAGCATAGGCATTGTTTCAAATGCAGCGTAATGAATTTTTCACCATAATCAACTAAGTTTAATTAAATATATTTAGATGTGTGTGTTATGTGTTTACATTTTACTTTCATTCTTGAGGTAGAGATCTGAGCGGCAATATATGGGAGGGAGTATTCCCATCTGGCCTCACCTTCTTCCTTGATAAACTTGTAAGTTCTAAATTTTGTCTCCTGGACATCCTCTAACAAAATCTACTTGATGTTGGAATAATCCCTTATGTTGGTTGTGATCTGTAGCTCTATTTTCATAAGAAACTTATGTGGAAATATGTTTTTCTTCACGTATGACAGTTTTCTTTCAGCTAATCAGTTTAACAGCGAAGCATCCCAAGTACGTTTATCATCATCTAACACAATGTCAGCTATGTAAGATTTATTACTTCTATGTTGTTAATCACCAAAGCCTGAGTTTGGTGTTGAAATTGGTAGATATTTCATTAAAAATTTTGGTTGAAATTTTCCCCCAGGTCACTCAATGGTAATACAACTTAGTGGCGAGCTACCCAGTTCACTATCCAATCCCTTGCCAGTTTGATCAATTCGTTAATATTTTCCTTTAATTTCAAACTACCATTTGATCCACATGTTTTCTTTGTAGCTTCTCAATAGTGATGTGATCATGTCCTCTTGTTGTAGGGGATCTGTCTGGCAACATTTCCAGCGGACCAGCTGCCTCCCTCTTTTGAAAATCTGTCATCTCTAACGACGTGTGAGTATGGTTCTAATAGGTTTTCTTTGTTTTAAACATCTATTCTCATAAATTTATCAACACTCTTTCTTTGACAGGCACTTGCAAAACAATCAATTTACTGGGACCCTTGATGTTTTACAAGATCTTCCACTCAGAGATTTGTACGCTTTCTATGCTACTGTGATTTTATGGAATTAAATTCATATCCTAGTTAGTTTTAGCAACAATATATAGTTTTAGTTCCCACATGTTATATTTATTGTTGTTTTACTTGCAGGAATGTGGAGAATAACCTGTTCTCTGGACCTATACCCGATAAGTTACTGATGTATCCCAAATTTCAAGTAAGATTTGCACAACACACATATTGAGTCATATGCAGAGGCTTTATGGTGGATCTTTAGAAATGCATGGATGCCATACTAAAATAAAAACAAATATAACTACAAGGATACACTTTTTATTAGAGCAGCAATTCCAGATGATGATCTATTGTGAGGAGCATCTCCTCACCATAAACTTCTTATTCTTTAAAATGCTATGAGTTAAGTAAATTTAGCAGTTGATTTGGATGAACAAATTGAGTTGTTACGCTGTTAGTATCAACAAAATGAGTGTCTGAGTTGTACCCCGTTGTATCAGTTCATCAGTATTGAGTACTACATTAATCATATTCTCACAAGTTTTGGTAGTATAACCGTATGCAATCAACCTTGTAATATCAATTTTATCGATTATCTTTGCCCCAAAGTCATTTCATTTCCTTATACTATGGCATGCAGTATTTCAAGAATGTTAAAAAAAAAAGATGAATGTTTGCCTAACAAGTCATCAGTGATCACTTTCTTGGAGCTTACTAACTATTGGTTATTGTGCAGAACAATGGCAACTTGTTCAACTCTACAGTTTTCCATCATTGCCCCCGTCAGCACCATGCCATTCCTGCAACCTCCTCCACCGCAGTTTCTAGGATACCACCTTCTGGTGAGACACCTGGGAAACAAGCATATGGACCGTCAGCATCAGAACAATCAATCCTGCAAGAAAAAAAATTTTGGACCACTAAAAAGCTCGTCTGGATCGCAATTGCAGGGGTATTAGTTTTTATTGCAATTTTATTAGGTATCGTGCTCTTCGTATCAAGATGTTGCAAAGAAAGGAATGAGGCGGATAGACTTACCAAGAAGAGGTTTGAAAGAATTGCATATGATGCCTCAAGAGAAAAACCTAAAGAAAGTGCATCCTCGGTGCAACCAGACAATCAAATAGAGAAAGGTAACTTCATTCAGCCGCTTATTGTATCTTACTTTAAGAGATTTATTATTGACTATTATGTTAAATAATTTATTTGAACCGTTTCAAAAGAGGCAGATGTGAGATCCAAAGATGAACATGGAATAGGCATGAAAACAATGGGTGCAATTTCCAAACCAAAGGAGAGACAGGAGATAGATGCAAAACGAAAGGGTGTTGTTCCTACATCAAAAGAGGAATATGGAATAGACATAGTAGAAATGGATAGATTTTTGATGCCTCCACCCCACCACCTCCTCCTCCTCCCCCACCTCCTCCTCCACCTCCTGTTGTTGAGAAAGTCACTGTGCGTCCTATTGTGCCAACTAAAGTAACCAAACCTCCATCTCCATCTAAGATTCTGGATCTCCCTTCTTCAGTAAGATCCTTCACCATCGCGTCTCTTCAGCAATATACAAACAGCTTTTCTCAAGAGAATTTTATTGGAGGAGGCATGCTGGGCAGTGTTTATAGAGCAGAGCTTCCTGATGGAGAGGTATGGTTCTTTTGTTTTCATTTCAACAGATAATTTGAGACTAATATCTAGTTCTTATTAATACCCATTTATTTCCTTTCAAAACCAGGTTTAAGCTTCTATAGCTAACAGGTTCTTATCACATTCTGATATTGATTCAGTTATTTCTTAGAGGGCCTCATTTACCATTAATTGTATATCAGTCTTCTGTAATCCCTCTTTAATGACCTATCTTGCAGTCAAACAACTACACACAATTCTTACACAGTCCAAAGCCTTCCTTAGAACAACTCCAGTAACTAAGTGGATCTGTATGGCTATTTGCATGACTTATTTCAGGACTAAATTCACAGTGGTATGAAAGAAATATCCTTAACGATTTTTCAGAATTGATCATCGACGCATAAAAGCAGCTAATAGTATTTCCAACATTTTTATTTTTTTCAAATTAAGATTGAAACCCATGTAGTTTCCAGAATGGGACTTTTAGAGCACCTTAGCCAACTCCCTCCGTCCCTCAACTAAACTAAGTGCTACATTTACTTCAATGCTATGCCTTCGAATATTTGTAACTTGTAAGATCTGCTTTGAGTAATTTCTTTACATGCTTACTATGAGTAGTTTTCTTTACATGTCTTGACGCACTCTAAATATCACTCTTTTTTATTTGCCAATGGGCACAAGCTCAGCGGGAAGACTTGTGTATGATAGTTATTAGTCTCGAACGATAAGTATGGTATATAGTGTATTGGTACCCAAAAGGTATATATTATAATTACATTATATCGCATGTACCAGTCGATACATATTGGTATATCGTATGTACCGGCCGGTACGTGACATGTATCGTACCGATTGGACTAGCTTTTATAAAATTTAAAAAATAAAATTCGCAGTTTTCACTTTAACCATTACTTATCTCTTATCTACCCCGTTAGGTTGAAAAACAAACACTTCATCTTCTCTATGAGAGCTTTTTTTAGAGAAAAGCCCAAAAAAGCTCTCATGTAGTGAAATCATCAAATCTCTCTCCACACAACTTGGAATCACAATCATCAAAATTATCAAATCTTTTCTATGAGAGTATTTTTTAGGAGCTCCTAGGACGTGTGTTAGTTTCTTCTCTACTATTTGTGTTGGTTCATAGTGTGGATTTGCAATGCCTGCTCCTAATAGCGATGATGATGCAACAAGAGAATATTGTTAAAAAGATATTGATGGCAGAAATAAATTTAAGTGAAAAACATTGAAAATGGTGAATGGAGGCATAATAAGAATGAAACACCATGTTGTTAGAAACAAGAGAGATAACGCTCCATGTATAAAGGAACCCAAAGATATCAAGATATTAATGCATTCTTTTAAGATGGATAATGATTTGAAATAAAAAGAAAAGAAAGAAAGATCGGTGCACCATGTACTAAGGTAATGTATGAATGTATGTAAGTGATATTTTTGGGACTACTTTCTTATATATATTGTTTTTTTCAATGTCTTACGATATGATACAACTTAAATTTGGGTTTTCGATATACGATACAATAATCGTTTTGATAACTATGGATGCTAAGCCTTGCCAAATGCATTATAAATCCACTTTTCTTATAACTTCCTCATTCTTGCTCTTCTTGCGGTTGGGACTTATTTATGCACACAATTACTGTATGTCATTTGATTGAATCCACTTCCGGATGTTTCTTTAGCTGCTGGCAGTCAAGAAACTGGACAATGCTGCCTCCAGGCGACAGAATGATGAAGAGTTTCTTGAGCTGGTGCGGAGTATCTCGAAGCTTCGACATGTCAATATTGTTGAGCTTGTGGGTTACTGTTCTGAGCATGGACAGAGGCTGCTCATCTATGAATACTGCAGTGATGGGACACTTTATGATGCACTGCACACAGATGACGAACTAAATAAGCAACTATCATGGAATGCTCGCATCAAAATAGCCCTTGGAGCTGCAAGAGCATTAGAGTGAGTGTAACGTTTAGTTTATTATTTCAAGAACTCTTTATTCACTTCAATTATGTTTTTAGAACTTTGATGGAGCAGGGGTAAGGCGCTTTTGTTTAAGTCATTTTTATTGTTTGAATATTATTATTATACCTTCTCAACAAAAAAATGGGGATAATGTGTGGGAGACCTAAAAAAATGGGCTCCAAGTTCTAGTTAGATCGAAACCCTTGTTTGGCAGGGGGGCACTGTGTGGGAAGTGTTTCAGGGTGTTGCATGTTTGATTGGGAGAGTTATTTACTCTGTAATAGGAATGTTGCTTGTTTTGGGCAGTTTTTCTCCCCTTTTGTTAGTAATGTGATTTACTCAGTCACTTTGTCTCTTTATTATCAATATATTGCTGTGCTTTGATTGATCCAGGAAAAAAAACGAAAAAAGGGGGACAAAGCACTTCGTAGAAGTAGGGAATTTCATTCTAGACTTGAACCACTGAATGTAGAATTCTGACCTACTTGCATATTTTGGCATGTAGAGGCCAAAAGTTTTCTCTTTTGATTCCAAATTATGTGATGAGCATTTTCTCAATGCAAAGTAAATAGAGAGCTATTTTTTTTTTCATTTACTTATTTATTTTTAATGTGCTGAAGGTATCTACATGAAACTTGTGAACCACCTGTTATGCATCGCAATTTCAAGTCTGCCAATGTTCTCCTCGATGATGGACTGCAAGTACGCATCTCAGATTGTGGTTTGGCTCCTTTAATATCTTCAGGTTCTGTTAGTCAGGTACAATCTTCAAATTGCAACCTGGTAATTGAGTGTGTTACTGGTTTGCTACTTGACAAATATCAGGAAATGTTTAGTCGTTGATTTGTGAATAATCTTGACTTTCCAACTGGAGCTTAGGCGATGACAAATCCTTGAGCTGCAATGTTTAAATATTTAAATAAATGAGATAGGGGTAAGAAGTTGATGGTGATGGAATTGTGAATAATGAATTCTACACTAAACTAAAGCTAAACCAAAACTATGATAAACCCTAAGATAAAGATAAATAAAACAAATTAATTTTTCATTCAATCATTTCACCACTTACAATATTTATTTATATGCCTTATTATAAGCCTAATACCTTTTTTGGCAAGCAATCTAACCCAAACCTAATTTGGGACTGATGCCCTATTAATATGGGCTTTCTAGCCCAATTAACAAATAAGTACTATCAAACTACGCAATTACATCACTTTCCCTAGGTTGAAGAAGCTCGTCCTTTAGCTTGACGTCAAAGTTTGATGAACACAAACAATCAGTTACAGAACACAACGTGAAGTGCACAAATAGTTGACCTCGAAACTTGCCACGAGACACACTTGTTAAAAACAGTTGAACCAACTCAGAAATGGAGCAAGGTGACTTGAATAAGAATAATTTGCAATAAACCTGTTGAGAAGACTAATGCGTATAAAGCTAGTGCCACAAAAATTCCTAATATAAGTCAATATAACCATCGTTACTCACTATGTCTGTTTGCTACAAAATGGGAAGGAAGTTCTAGAAGTCTAGCCTAAATTTCGAAAATCGAGGATTGTGATGGCGCCCTTAACCTCCTCAAAAAGTTGGAGTGATCGACAAACTATGTAGTAACGGAACCTTCACGGTCCAGGACCGATAAGATTAAGCAGATTAATCGGCGTACTTTTTCAAAGTTTACATTTCTATACCTTCCACTAATGTAAATTAAAATAAATAACATATTTTGACAATAAAGATTAATAAAGCAAGTGTTATAGAGCAAACTATGCACTCATGTCCTAAACATGACACATTATAGAGCAACAACCACCACCACCCAATAGAACAATATCGATTTATCATTGATTTCACACCAAATTTTGTGCGACTCACCAATTTCTCACCGATTATTTGGTGACTGCTAAATACCTAGTTCGGATCGGTATACCTTCGATTACACTAAATCACCGATTAATCGCCGCATAAATAATCCAGATGACAAACAATATGTTTCTTTATGCTCTTTGCACATCTGTTCAAGTTCATTTTCCTCCAATATATTCTGAAGTGCCCGGATCTCATCATCAAATATCTTGATCATGCGTCGGTACCTCTTTTACGCCCTTGTTTTTTCTCGCTCTGTCATTTTTAAATCTTTAAAAAAAATCCTCCCATTCCGGTTCAAGTAGTGGCACAGTGGGATCGATAGTGCGGTGTACATCACAGATCAGTGGGGGTGGTGTCGGTGCAAGGAAAACTGGTTCGGGTTGGGATAAGAGGGGAAATATATGTATTGTGATGTAGGATAGTAAAAGGGGTGTAAGTACTATAAGACGCCACTGGAGATGGACTTGGGTTGTATTGTAATGTGGGCTAAGAAGGGTATGGATATGGGGAACAATATGGGTCACTCATTATTTTTACAAGTAAAGGCACTCCAACAGTAAAAATAAATGAACACATAAATAAAGTGCACCTCAGTTTCACACATAATTTATACAACAGTCCCAGAATTTCTACAGATGTGCAAATCAGTTTGTGCAGCCAGCAGCCTATGTGCACCTCAGAATCAGTTGGATATGGGTTGTATTGTACCTTTTATTTATTTATAGATAGAGTTTTGTGGTAGACCACGTGTCCAATTGAATTGGTTTCTAAATCAACTTGTAGTTGATTTCTAGAACAACCACCACTGGCCATCACAGTACAATTGCTTGGATTTTACTCCAATGTCTAGCAACCAACCCAGCCTAGATAAAGTCATTATTTTTGCCTATACACAAGACCCTCAATGGGAGGTCTTTGATCATCGGAATCAGAACATCCTCTCATGTTGTTCAATAGAGGAGAGACACAAAAAGAAGAGTGTGTACTTGATGTCTTCAACATGTATGTTTGTATGACGTCCTTCTTTGACATGTGTAGGTTCTTCCTTCTCCAATATAGTGAAACTTTTCTCTTCTCTCCAGGGTGCGACAATTTTACTGAGCCACATTTTATCTCTCTTGTTGTATGTTATAGCTTGAATTCTTTAATTTCACATTACTTTGATTTGGCTGAAGTGTTTGTTATTTTCTTTTCCAACCATCAATTGTTCTGTGTGGTTAACTAGGTCAGGTCATGAGAATTGTTTTCTATCATTAGATTTAAGCACGATACTTACTGACATTTATCTGAATAAATAATTAAATACTAACAAATTTTAGTTATTATTAGAGTGGCATTTGATCTCAGTACATTATATTTTCAGCTGTCTGGGCAACTCCTCTCAACCTATGGTTATGGTGCTCCAGAGTTTGAAACAGGCACTTATACTTATCGGAGTGATGTTTACAGCTTTGGTGTGGTAATGTTAGAGCTCTTGACAGGAAGAAAGTCCTATGACAGGTATGAGTAGCAACTCAACTTTGTTCTCCGATGGCTCACCCTGTTCTTTCACAGCTAATTTTTTATTTCTCTAAAATTCCATAAGATCACAACCTCGAGGAGAACAATTTTTAGTAAGATGGGCAATCCCTCAGCTTCACGACATTGATGCATTATCAAGAATGGTTGATCCTTCCCTTGATGGAGCTTATCCTTCTAAATCTTTGTCGCGGTTCGCCGATATCATTTCTTTGTGTGTTCAGGTGAGTGTTTTCTTGTCTTCTTCATCTCTTTCTTGTTTGCTGACACATGCATAGAACTGAAAATAAAATGATGTCAGATTGAATTCCATCATCATATATTTACACTCCCTAAATAGATGTGCGTGAATCCCTATTTACTTAAAAAAGAACTTTTTTCAAATAAGTACAGTCGATGATGATTGCAGACTCATTCTGATGATTGCATTCCAATCAATTTCTGAAATGGCCTTGTTGATTGTTTTGGTTATGGCATTGGTGCACATTGGCACGATCTGCAACTTTGTATTTCCAAAGAAGCTTCACAAATTTAAAGACCTACATATTCAGCTTCTCAAGGACGCTCTATGAACACTTCATGTCCCTACCATTTTGTTTCCGGTCAACCATAGTCCAGTGATATGACCTCTGAGAAACTGTTTCTTTCAGGAGACAAACTTTGGATCCCTCCATGCATCTAACAAAATGCCAATTCTAGATAATCCTAATACTAAGCTATGAGTTAGCTTTATTAAAAACCCAATTTATTATGTATCTTGTCAGAGGAGGCAGGTAAACTACCTTAGATTTGAAAAGTATGATATGCTACATTTGTGGTCTGAATATATCATACTGCCATAAAATATTTGCCTATCATAACTGAGGTAAAATAAATAAATTAAGAGATCTTGATTCCTTCTTGCAGTCCGAGCCAGAATTCCGCCCGTCCATGTCTGAAATCGTTCAGGACCTGATGTATATGATACAGAGGAAGCCCCCAAATGAGAGGGATGGGGACTGAATTTGTCCAATGAAATAAAGTTAAGCAACGCCACATAACGTAGCATTCAAAGGAGCAATCTCACAGCAGGTGGCCTGAATGGAGGCGGCCGGATGTAAATTGCTACAACTTGCAGCCTTTTCTGATAATGATTCATTTGGTGAAGAATTCGTGGGAGGGAAGATTTGAAGGTTCCTGTGCTGAAATTTCTTGGTTGATTCCTCTTTTGCCCCTTCACCCTATTAATTGTGTCATTGTGTTTCATAAGATTAGCCAAATTGATTCATGTGATATAAATGCGCTAATCCAATTATTATGCATGGTGCGATTTTGCCATGCTTCAGTTTTCTAGCTTTTGATGTCCATTGCTTTCTTTGTTGTTATTGAGAAATAATAGCCTTTCTGCTGCTCTGGGTTTTTCATTGTTTTTGGATTTATTTCGACATTGAAATTTGCTTTTTGAGAATAGAGACTTAAGACGAGGATATCCAGGCAATACAAATATGGCTATAATAAGATCTCAAAATTTTCTTCATCATCCATGGATTTAGGTTGGAAAGTGTTTGGACTACAGCAGGTGAGGTGAGGCCCCTGTCCACATGGTCTTTCAAGGTAAGCCACAAGTTTAAGGTTAGTTATTGATGTGAAACCAATACGAAACAGAATGTGGTTGGCACAGAATGTCCAAAGTGTGGGTATGGACCTCACAGGACAGAAGGAGGGCCATTCAATTGAACTTTTACACATTTTTATTATGCATTGAAGAAGTTTGGTGGATTTATATCTGCTACTAATTAAATGAGTTTTGTAATTTACGGTCGTGTTTTTCACGAGTGTTCTAAAAATCGATATGGGCGGTCGCCTAGGCACTAGTGGTGTGGGTTTTTGAAATTTTTTTATTTTTATTTTTTTTATTTTTAGTTTGAAAAAAGAAAATAAAAATTAAGACTTTTTTATTATTATTATTTTTATACATTTTGCATATGAATCTTAGCATTGAATTAGAAGTAATTTATAATATGCTTAACTTTTATAAATTATAATAAATAATAAATAAATAAATAAAACCGCCTAGGCTCTCGCCCTATCCTTTGGGCGCTAGTACCCTAATGACCGCCCGGTCAGCATTTTTTAGAACACTGCTTTCATCTATACCACAATTTTGTCTTTAAGTGGAGCAAGGAGTGTGATTCGCATGAGAATTAAGTGATAATAAATGACTTCATTTTCGCCCTTCATTTTTTATTACTTTCTTGTTATATAAGATTCCATTCACCAAATACATAATGTAGAGATTTTTGTTTAGAACCAAAAAAAATAAAATAATAATTAATGAATCTACATTTTTTATCTTGAAAACATTCCATGAACATATCAATGTTACACTAACTTAGTTGTATCAATGTTACACTAATTTGGTTGGTAACTTGAGATCCCTCAAAAAAAAATCAAGGGAACGACTACTTCATACCACCATAAGTGTTTTCTCACACCATTTTATTCTCCTATACCACTTACTTTCTTTCCTACATTACCACACGTTTCTACACCACCTATATAAACAAAAAACAATATTTTTCCCCTCCCCATTCAAATCGAAACGTGATTCCTCCCTCCCCCATTGAATATCTTCCCTCTCTTACATTTAAATCTCTTGCAAATCTCTCACCACGTTCAAATTTCTTGCAAATTTTTTCATCTCCCTCGAAAATCTCTTCCCTCTCCATCAAAATCGAAACCTCCCAAAATATTTCAAAAAAAAAAAAAGTATCTCATGGAAACTTCAGAAAAAATTTCAATCACAAAAACAAAGTAAACTTCAATTTTTTTTTTTCCAGAAATCACAAAAAAAAATTGTTCGCCTGAGACAATGCGCGCATTGATTTGGACGAACATTAAAAATTTGCTGAAATTTCTGTTCTGGGCAAACAGGAAATTTCAGCAAAAATTTTTGGATAGATTTGCATGACTTTAGTAAAATGACCATAACTTGTTCATTTCAAAACATTTTCAAGTGATTCAAGTTGTGTTTATTGGATAACTCAGAGTACTACAATATTTGTGTTTTGATTAACTTGAGAATCGGTCTCGATCGAACACATAAGTTGGCCGAAAGTCGACACTATCCCGTTTTCATTTCAAGTCAGATTTGCGTGAATTTAGTAAAATGATCATGATTGCTCATTTTAAAATATTTTCTAGTGATTCAAGTTGTGTTTATTAGATAACTCAGAGTACTACAATTTTTATGTTTTAATCAACTTGAGAATCGGTCTCGATCGATCACATAAATTGTCCGAAAGTCAGAGACACTATCCCATTTTCACTGCAAGACAGATTTGACGACTTTAGTAAAATGACTATAATTTGCTAATTTTAAAACATTTTCAAGTGATTGAAGTTGTGTTGATTAGATAACTCAGAGTACTACAATTTTTGTGTTTTAACCAACTTGGAAATTGGTTTTGATCGAGCACATAAGTTGGCCGAAATTTAGGGACACTATCCCGTTTTTATTGTGAGACAGATTTGCGCGACTTTAGTAAAATGATCATAACTTGTTCATTTCAAAACATTTTCAATTTATTCAAGTTGTGTTTATTAGATAACTCACAGTACCACCATTTTTCATGTTTTGATGAGCTTGAGAATCGGTCTCAATTGAGGGTTTCAATTTGTAGAAAGTTATCCTGTTTTGTATTTTTTTTTTTTTTCGTTTTGAGTTTGGATTTCTTTGTTAGGTTATGCATATTTATTGGTGGTGTGAGTGAGTAAGAAAAAAAAACTCAATGATGGTGTGAGAAAACACTTTTGATAGTGTGGAGTACTTGTTGCCAAAAAACAATCTAAGAGAAGCTATTGATATAATTTATCATATAAAAATAAAAGCAAACTGGATTACGTGAATGCATGAAAAACTAATGGTTTTTTTTTGGAGTTTGACATTATTAGATTATATGTATTAGAGTTTCGCCTTCGTTTTAGAAACTTTTTTAGTCTAGTTCTCATTTTCTGATGAAGCCGTTAACTCCATGTCATTATCTGATCAAAAATATTTTTTGAACCCTTTTACCCCGCCCCGCTGAAAATTGCGGGGATTAAAATCCACCCCGCATATCCGTTTGGTATTATTTTTCAAAACCGCCCCCGCCCTCAGACGAATTTGTGGATATCCGCATGAAAATTCTTTCTATAGTATTACCTATTACGATCATTTATGCATTAAAAAAACATACAACAAATATAAAAAAAAAATACAACAAATTAAAAAAAAATCAGATATTTGATTATGAATCTCTAATATAAACAAATTACAAAAAAAAAAAAAATCTAAAATTTACAACAAATTCGATCTAAAATTACAACAATTTACCAAAAAAAATCAGATCTGATAGATTGAAATGGAGATCAGATCAAATCTGATGAGATCGAGATCAGATCTGATGAGATCGAGATCAGATCTGATGAGATCGAGATCAGATCTGATGAGATCGAGATCTCATCAGATCTGATGATATCTGAGATCGAGATCTGAGGTCGAGATCTCATCAGATCCGAGATCGAGATCTCATCAGATCTGATGATATCTGAAATCAGATCTCTGATCTGATCTGATGATGTGATGATCTGATCTGCGATCAGATCAGAGATCCAGATCGAAGATCAAATTTGATCAGATCTAAGATCTTATTGCTAAGATCAGATCAGAAGGAGATCTGGAGAAGGAGAAGGAGATTTGGAGAAGGAGAAGGGGCGATCTCTATGAGAGGGAGATCTCTCTGCGATGGAGGCAGATCTCGCGGTCGACGCTGTGTGAGGGACCTCTCGAGGTCGACGCAGTGTGAGGGAGGCAGGCAGATAGCAGGAAACTTTTAATCTCTCTGCGATGGAGGCAGATCTCGCGAGTCACGGCCGCGCTGCGTGAGGGAGGGCGACGCTGCTCTGAGAGTGAGACGAGAGCTTGTGCTCTCTGTCTCTGTGTCTGTGAGAGGGAGTTGGTGAGGGTGAGGGGAGGAGGGTTTGGTGAGGGTGAGGGGAGAGAATGAAATGAAAATGATGAGGGCGAGGGAGTGTTTGGTGAGGGTGTGAGGTGTGATTTGTGAAAAACAGTAAAATGTTAATCCTTTATATAGGGGAAGGGTTTTTTTTGTAAATTTGTTAGTTAATGGCCAAATCTGTATCCGCCCCGAATGGTGAACGGATATTTTTTGGATACTCGAAATCACCCGAAAACCCATTCAGCCATATTCAAAACCGTCCCAAACGGATTGAGTGGGGCGGATATCCGTGAAAATCCGCCCCACTGCTATCCCTAGATGTTCTCTTCCTCTTCACAAATCCTCTCTCACACACTCTCTCTAACCTCTCCTCTCACCATGATGACAATGTGTGGTGGTCAACCTGCAAAACATTCAATAATACATGCTTTCATCAATTCATCTGATGATTTGAATTCAATGTGTATCTCTAGAGCATCTAATGGATGACCTTTTAGACATTACAAGAAATACCAGCATTATCGAATTTGGGTACTCCATAGAATCCTAGAAGTTCTTCAAAACTTTTTGCATTTCAATTTTTTTTTGAAGTGAAATATGGATGTCTAAGAATTCCATGAATGGAGTAAAAACTAGATTGAAAAACCATGGAGTACAAACTTAAGCCCACAAAACAAGAACAATATTCAATGGCATGCAACAATCAAGAGTCACTTTGGTAAAATTTTCGAAATATAACATAGCACTATCAAGGAGAGGAAGTGCCTAAACTTACAAATCCATCTCCCTGAATTCTTTCTCCTCCCACCTCATCTCTATACAGCACAACCCCCACCATCTTCTATTTGCTTCTTCTCTCCCAACACACACAAACTCCATCTAAACCTCTCACACCACCACACATCGTCATCGCCTCCTTCCCTGTTTTATTGTTGCACACCACCCATGCGTCAACACCCACCACTAAAAATGTCATCACAACTGCCGATCTCCAGCACCATTGATTTTCATCACAAGGAACACATAACTACCTGCTTCAATGATGTGAACTTAACGGTTTTGTCAGGAAATGAGAGTTAGACTCAAATAGTTTATAAAACGAGAATCAAATTCTAATAGGTATAAAATAACGAGTGTCAAACTCAAAAAAAATAAAAAAACTAATTGTAACATTTTTAAATGCATGTACAATTACAATTAATCCTGATTTTTGTGGGTGCAAAGATTTGATAATGTTATTAAGAATGGGTACAAAAAACCCAAGCTCAAAAAGAAAATAATTATTGTGCACCATAATTAGATGGGTTCTAAACTTTGAATAAAGAGAATTTTTACAGTGAATTGATCATGAGGCATGCGAGAAGGCACCATAATTAAAGAGATCAATTCTTGGGAGATCTCTCTATGCTCATACTTAGATGCACAAAGAACATAATGATGTCTCTCATTTTCTGTTTTTATCATAAAATTATCTTATCTATTTTAATAAATCATGAATTTACGTGTGACAAATATACAAAACTACATATAACACATTATAGCTTCCATAGATTAAAAAAAAAAAATTGAAAATTTATGAATGTCAATCATAACAAATTTGTTAATTTTTCTTCTCACCATATGGTAGAATGTCATTTTCAAGGTCATTACAAATAATATTCTTTTACCAATCTCAAAACAATCAACAATTCTAAACATGGCTTTAGAGTACACAACTCTACACTCCGTAGTATGAGTCTTACAAATGATTCAACCTATACTCATTGATACGAGTCTTAACATTCATATACAAGTATTTTTTATTTCTTTCCTTGTATTCGCTAGAATTAACATTTGCACACTAAATTCAGGACAATTATTGGCAGCTAGGGCTCTTAGTAATTTTTGGATCAGGATAAGATTTTCTTATACTTCTATCCATTTTATTTAAAACACAGCCACAAATATTATCTATAGAAAGGGGTAAAAATGTAAAAAACCCTATTTGAACGAACTCAAAAGTGGCTAAAACCCTGACTACCTAAAATTGTTGCTAAATCCATGATTGAAACATGAAGGGGGGTGTATTGTATCTGGATTTTGTGGGCAATTTAATAAATTCCATGGATTCTGAAAATCCAAGTGTATTCAATCTGGATTTTAAAAAGTCCACAAAGTCTAGGGGTATTCAATCAGGATTTTAAAAAGTCTTTCTGAAATCCACAAAGTCTAGGGGTATTCAATATGGATTTCAGAAAGTCCACAAAAGTTTTAGGGTATTTAAAATATCATTCATATTTATGGATTTGAAAAATCATGGATTCTCATGGACTTTGTAGTGTTAGGTATAAATAACAAAGTTCAATAGTTTGCCAGCCTCCATATCAAAGATTTCAACGTAAAAAAAGTTTCCCAAAGTTCTCCCTTGTGCCAGCCGCGAAGAGGTTGGTTCCCATCCTCTTGTTTTCTCGATCCTTTTTCTATCTTTGCATAAGTGTTCATAGTTGCATCAAACCAACAATACGAAAACCCAAACATCTATCACACTCAAATAGAAATTTTATCAAACCCAAACACCAACAAAGCATAACCCATTAATGAACCTACCAATCAATAAAAACTAAACAAAAACTCTGGGTTCTCTTGGCTCGTTTGATTTGGGGCAAGATCAAGGCTTCGAAGTTAATTTTCTTCTTGTTTCCTGGCTATTGATTTGCTAATGAGGTAAAGTTTTTTGGTGAAAAACAATCTGAAGTTGGTATACAAATTTTACTGGAGCTTGTGATATTTCCTGTTTTTTAGCTAAGATTTAGTAAAAGCACAGATTGGGATGGTTGGATGTAAAGAGTATGCCTTGTTACTTCCATCACAGTCCTCGTACAGTACTTTCTGATCTGAAAAGTAACTTTTAGTGTTCATAAATGACCCCATCAATTTCTTGATATTGTGGTTGTCATGATATGCAAAATTGCTCGACGGGTTTTACATTTAAGCAAGAATGATATGAACGAGGAGGCAGTATCATCCCCATCTTTCCAAACTAGAACCTTTACAATTGAAGACGGTAACCGCCATACGAACAAGAGGCACTGTAAGCATTCCATCAAAGGTGGGGTTTTTCTATGTGCTCATGCGATTTCTTGCATCGTACATATGCCTATTCATCATCGTCACTGTTCTGTAAGGAATGAGAACTACAAGTTGTCATCTGACAGAAATTTACAAGCAGGTGTTTCCGACGAAAAGGGCTCTGCATTGACTGCAGGAAGTACTGAACATGGTCAAGAGTTCCCTTCTGGTGATGCAAACGACTTTACTGACAACCCGAGTGCTTCTATTCTGAAAGATAATTCTAATGAGTTTTACTGTGATAACATATCAAATAGTTCCTCTGAGGAAAGTCTGCAGGAGTTTATGCATGCCGTCTCAACATCTAATGAAGCATCATTGGTGGTAGATCCTCCTGAGATGTTCCTTCCAGGTCTTGTCATTCATATAGTACAACAACAAAAAACCCTTCCTCCTTTGTATAAAACCTGGAGAGCTAGTGAGAAGGGGCATACTTATAGAGCCTACATAGCAAAGAGAGAAAACTTCAAAGATATAATTGTATCACCATATATGTTCCTCGATCATCTCCCTTGGAGGTAATGTAAACCCCATGATTTTCCTTTCATTGCAGTTTTCCTAGTTCAACATTGCATAACAAGTACAATATCTCATCTGCCAAAACTTTGTGTATTTGCAGATGTCACTATGCCATGCAAAAAGTACTGGATGCCCGTAAAGCTCAAGTTGAGCTCAGCGAACTTCACATTGTATGAATTAATTGTTCAGGCTAGTTTCACTTTTAGTCCTTATAACCTAATTTGTGTTGGAGTTATGTGGAAGGAAAGCTAGAAAGAAGGCCGCAAAAGAAATCATGTAGTCATTTATAGTAGCAATTGCTGCCTCTAAATGTAAGCCTGACACATCTTGGCAGAAGTTGTGCTCATTGTTTGAAAAGTTCAAGTGTACACTAGACATTGGTGTCAATGGACCGATCCATCTAATCTTTTACCAATTATTTTAATTATAAGATGTATTATTTCATGTAATGTGGTCCATGTAAAACTTGTAGTCGACTCTGTAATTTGTAATGACAAAAGTACGTGCATCCTTTTTTTTTTTTTTTGGTCCCTTCCTTTTCAATGTTGGATGTTGTTTTTCTTAATTTTACCAGAAGACAATCCTCAAAAGTATGGGGTACTCTCACTCAAAAGTTGACTCCCAAGCAATCTTGTTTGCAAGAATTTCATGGCCGAGTTTTTATCAGATCCTTGAATACAAGCCTAGAGAACGAACATTGTGGCTTATCAATTTCATTGCCAGTCTGAGCTATTAATCTAACCAATAGACAAATGTTGATCACATCAATTCTTCAATAACACCGTTCAGGAGAACATCAAAGAGGAATTATGAGGAATCATCAGGCAAAAGTTGTCATCGACTCTATGACACTCAGGAAAACTAGTCTCATCTAGGTAACTGATGGGATTATCTTCACCATATGTCATCTCATTTGGATTGGGGCGAGATTTGGCTACTAAGGTGCTATGACACTCACTGAGCTGGCCGTACAGGTTGGTGACACAACAAAGAGGATACTACTATTGATCACACATCCAAGATGGTGCCAATGAGACAAAGATGAAAGAGAAACCAAATGGGTATTTGGAAGTGGTTAGAGTGCAAACATATCTGTTGGTGAATCGACTTCATATTCAGCTTTCCAAAGGTTAACAATTAGAAATGTACTATGTTCATTGTTGCTAAGTTTATGTTCATGCTAGGCTTACTAGAAAAAGGGTACCAGTGATCACACAGAAGTGAAAACTAACTCAATGTTTCTTGAACAATTCATGAGCTTTGATGGCTTCCAGTGATATTCTTTTGGAGGGGTCTTTCACAAGTAGCTTCCAAATCAGATCCCTTAGGGGCGTTTGCTCTCCAATCATTTCGGGGGATTTTGTAAGAATTCGATAAAATGTCTCTTTTCGATTTTCCCCTCGAAAAGGTGTGTTTCCATACATCATCTCATACAGGACCACACCTAGGTTCCACCAGTCCACCGCGAAGTCATGACCACTCCCTAAGATGATCTCAGGTGCTATGTACTCCGGTGTTCTTACAAATGAGTTGGACTTTGAATTCTTATTACTCACTGAAGCTGAATTATCTGAATCTGGTGGTGCTGTGGTTCTTTCAGACGAAGATAAACACAAAAACATAGAGAGCCAATGGCCTCTTCTTCTTCTTCTTCTAGTTGGTTGGTTTGAAGGATATGAAATTGCTTTAGTATTTACCAACTTCTTTTTTATTATATGCGGACGTTTTTTTGTTTCATCACTATTTACCAACTTCTTTTTTATCTTGCAAATAATTAGAAATCTGTAAAAGTCGTTCATACAAAGTCCGTGAATTTTCATAAATCTCTAGAAAGTCTGTAGCAAAAATCTATGGATTTAAGAAATCAGCAGAAGTCCGTGGACAATTTAAAGAGTCCGTGGACAATTTAAAGAGTCCGTTGACTTTTCAAATTATTTATCAATTCCATAAGAATCCATATACAATACACCCCCCGAAACCAATCTTAAAACCAATTATTTAGTTACACTATCCTAATGATCTTGATGTATTGACAAATGTACAAAACCAAATGTATATACTATGTATGGACAAGAAAAATTAAAAAATATACCTATTTTTAAATCCTCTCCATAAAAAATAAAACAAAATAAAGAAAAGGGTAGAAATTCAACTCTCCCAATCATGGTCTCTCACTGAAAACACTTCAAAAACTCACTCTTTGTTCCCCTCAGAAAAGCAAAAACACTCTCTGTACTCGCTTTCTCTGCAAATAAAAAATGGCGAATCTGTAAACACCCCACCTTCGATTCTCTCCAATTCTCTTCTCTTTCTCTTCAATTCAATCCATTTCACAGCTCCTCAGCAACTCTGCTTCCACTTTTGCCTCTCATTATATTAAAGTTCCTACCTTTGAATTCCACCTATCATCACTTTGGTCTCTCAGATCTCTTCAAAATTCAAAGAATACCCTTTGGATTCTGTATGAAATGGCGAAAAGGGGTTATAAATTACGTATCCATTTGTTTGATTCAGATGAAAAGTTTTGATTTTGAATGTCTAGTGAGCTCTGGTTTTAGTGTTCTTGATCTAGGGTTTATTGAAGATTAATATTTTTAGTTTTTGGATTTGTTTGTAGAGTTGAATTGTTGTTTTTGAGAAGTTGGTTTTGCTTAATTTAGTTGAATTAGAAGAATTTGTGGCTCATGCATCAGCTGTGAAGTGCTTGAGTATTGGGAAGAAGACTTCCAGGCTTCTTGTGACTGGTGGAGAGGATCATAGGGTGAACCTGTGGGCGATTGGGAAGCCCACTTCTTTGCTGGTTAGTTTGAATTTATCTAATCTTCTTTTTTGTTGGTGTTTTTTCAGATTGTTTTTGTTTGCTTCACTGATACATTTCCTGCTTGAACATAATTCTTCCAAGTATATAAATGGAGTTCCGATCGTCATAATGTGCAAATGAACTTGTTTATGTAGTAGAACTTTTGCAGGTGATGTGAATTTTTTTGTGAAATGGGTAATCCATAAAAACAATCAATGATGAAAATTCTGACCCATGAATTATGATCGTCGAATAAACAGTAAAAAATGGGTGCACTATATGGTTGTTAATTTATGATAGGTTATGGATATTCAATATTTGATAACGCATAGATGCATCCATGTGCTGCAGATAATCCTCAGAAAAAGTCATGGGATTTGAAATTTTAATATGAATTATTCTATGGTTATACATAATCAGATTGCGAAACTCGCTAACTCAATTATCTTGAATAAATACTGGTCCAAATACAGTTAAGCAAGCTTGGTCATTGACCTTCTCAAGGTCAGCTCTTTTGTTTTGATTGGTAAATGTGGTGTAAACTTTTTTTCCGAAAGTGATGAACAAGATGAATACCAATAGAAGAATAGAACAAGAAAGGGTAACAATAAAAAAGCATTAGAAAACCCTAAACAAGCCTTATATCATTCTCTTTAATCGATAACATAATAAAGAGACAACAATCTTATCAATGAGCATTGAGCCTTATTTATAGTAATTACGTGCCCACGTGGCTAACCTTGACCGTAAATCTAACACTTGTAATGAATGCGACTCCCTTCTTGATGCTAGTGGCTGATCCTGTCAGCCATACCGCTATTCCGGATTTGCCACTATTTCCTTTAGTACTTACAATTTAATACAACCACACACATGGCCTCGAGGGACATACTTGAATTAAATAGAGAATGTGTTGGTGCAACAATTCAAACACACTTGTACAAAACATGTACGTTATTTGGCTCATGAAATGCATCCTCATGGCACAAAATATTGGTACCCGTGTAGAAAATAATAAGATGAAAATAATTCAAATATTAAGAATCAAATTAATATTACGAATTGGAAAATTATTCTCGAACCTAGACCAAGGCTTGTGTTGGATAGTTGAATGGACGTCCTTCTCTAGTCTACAACGGTCTAGTACCAACAATGCAAATCAATGTGTTCTGGTGAACCAAAACTAAGCAGCACTCTCAGAAGGAAACAATAAAAGCTTCTGGGAAATCGCAAGAATGTAAAATACTTGAGAAGAGAAAATAAATTTTTTAGTGTGTGGGGAAATAGAAAGCAATGTGATGGAAACAAGATGTACACCTTTTTAAATATCAACAAGAAAAATTCTAAAAATTGCAAAAAGACTTGATACCTATGGGGTGCTACATCCACACCCATCTTTGACTATAAATATAATTAGTGTTTACTAGTGCTTGATCTAGGCTGTGGGCAATGGTCATTTTAGGTCAGCGTACGCGGGTGTTGGCCCATTCTTTTATGCAAATTAAAAATCTGTAATTATTAATAAAATAATGTACAACGCAAATTTTGTTCGATTTGGGATAATTCTATTGCAACAACATAAAGCAAGGATTTATCCATTCATTGAAATCACTACAAATTTCCACAAAATTGATCATGAAAGTAGTGGATTGAAATGACAGTGGGTTTTCAATTGGTAGAGATGTTGTTTCTATTGCCTGCTTTCCTCATTCATTGGAATTATATTAGTGAAGAAGCGGTATCTTGTCAACATGATAGCCTACTGCTTAGGTTTTTTTTTTTTTTTTTTTTTTTTTTTTTTTTTTTTTCTGTTCGTTATATATATATATATATATATTTCACTTCAAACTAATAGGAGTGCATCCATCATTCACTCTGAAGTTCAGGGTATATTACCTTGATAAGCTGTTAACATTTCATGAGAAAACCATGAAGACTTGTAGCTCAACTCCTCCTCAAAGCTGGAAGTAGCAGCTGTGGGAACTTCTCTTTCTCAATAGTTGTATCAAATGATCAGTCTTCTTCACTTTTAACCCAATGTTGGTGTTGAAGTTTATGCAACTTTGGCACTCCGAACTTCAACTGGTCGCCTTGTTTGGGTTCTCAATGGTTGCCTAGGCGTGCCTACTGCTTAGTACCAAACACATGTTTACAAGATCTGAGACATGTTTCACGCTGTCTAACGACTCTATACTGAAATATGACCCAATATAAGTTTGATTTTAAGCTTGATCCTATAAAGCTTTTCTGGTAGGACTAAATTTTATATGTCAAACTTGATCTAGCTTATCTGTCTTCTACTCCTAAACTAGCGAGTGTTTATACCTATATATTTTGTTTGCAAATTCTTGGTGCTTCATGCGTCTGCTCCACAGGTGCAATGATACTTACCTTGACAAATGTTCACCTGTCCTTGTTGGTGTTATATACGCAGAGCCTGTCTGGTCATACTAGTTCAGTTGAGTCTGTAACTTTTGATTCGGCTGAGGTTTTGGTGGTTTCTGGAGCTTCTACTGGTGCAATAAAACTTTGGGACTTGGAAGAGGCAAAGAGTGAGCATGTTTCTTGCATTTCTTCCTTTATCATTCACCTGAAATATACATTTACCTCTATCATTCATCTCTTTCAAGATAGCACACCTGAAATATACATTAGCAGATTTTTTTTGATTTTTCAAGTAATCTGATTAAGCCCATTGTGGTGGTTGACTCTTCTAAGGAAAAAAATGAATATGAATAGATTCTTTCTGCAATCTAGTTTTCGAGAACTATTTAGTTACAGGTCCTAAAATATTATGATACGCCTTTTGGGACTGATTCCTAAAAGGTGTATGTGCATCGGGTATCTGTTGGATGAATAAAATACCACATATGGTGTGATTTTAATTTAATAATAGGTATCTTTCTGGGCCATTATGTTCCGTTCTCATTCTTCATGTCTTCTTTTTTGAAACTGTACCTACTATCATTTAAATTTACCCGCATCGTTAATCGGTTTTGTAACTCTTAATGTTGCTCTATAACTGGTGTTAGTTTAAAAGTATGAGTATCTAACACAGGTATCCACTAAAAAAAATTGGCAGTTCCGGTTCTGACATCACTAAGACACTAACTTGAGCACCAGAACCAGAACCGAAATTGATAAGTCAATTTAGTTGGGAAAGGCAGCAACTCAAACTTCAAAAGTGTCCTAGATCTTTTGGGTTGAAACATAATGCCTACAACAATGTTGTTAACATGAATTTAAGCTACTTTTTACACAACTGATATGATCTTTTGTTGTGGAAAGCATAGTTGTTCGTACTCTTACTGGACACACGTCACATTGCAACACTGTCGAATTCCATCCTTTTGGTGAGTTCTTTGCATCGGGATCTTCTGATACTAATCTAAAGATTTGGGATGTTAGAAAGAAAGGATGCATTCATACTATAAGGGTCATACTCGAGGAATTAATACCATCAGATTCACTCCTGATGTCGCTGGGTGTTTCTGGCGGGGCAGATAGTGTTGTTAAGGTAATTCTGTTACAGAACTTTTTTCCTCATGAACTATGACACTTGAAATAATGCCTTTCTAACTATTCTAACAGGTGTGGGATCTAACTGCTGGCAAACTTCTGCACGAGCTCCAAGTTCCATGACCGACAAATTCAATGCTTAGATTTTCATCCTCTTGTAGTTCCTCTAGCGTCAGGTGCTTTATTAATTTATTAGCACTCCTTCCTTCTAGGTTGGTTGCCATGTTTGGTTATTGCCTTCGTACTACAGTGCCTCTGCCTGATTTTCTATGCTGTTAGTAATTTTAGATGCTCTGCTTTGTCAAGGACATGCATATATGGTCAAAAGTGTCCTAAATAGTGTAAATGCCTTTAGTGATTTAGGATTCTTTTTCTTTTTACCAAAGGTTATGGCAAAGCGTATTCAAATTTGTTAACTTTATATAGCTAATGGGACTGAAAGTCAATGCTGCACCTAAGAGTACATCAACATAGATACATTTCCTTCAATTTGATCTTCCCATATTAAAAAAACTCTGTTTTTTTAGCAACCAAATGCCACCTGGGCTTGAAAGTCTTTAGGATTTGTACTAAAAATCACTAATTAGGGCTAGTGAACAGGG